>JAIPRL010002188.1:0-64630 GCA_025469235.1 Pemphigus obesinymphae | reverse complement strand
AAGTCATTATTTTCGAAATTACGACGAAATTAAAATTCTCGATTTTACAAAATCGTATTTTTCGTAATTTTTTGGTAGTTTTTGCTTACGCATTAAAAAACTATTATGAAAATCGAAAAATGACCTCATAAAAGTACCAACTAGATGCAATTTGCTACCGGAAACAGGGTATGAGTGTAAAGATCGGAGCACTCCTTCTGGTAGTAAATTTGTTAACAGAGAAAAAAAAAAAAAAATAAAAAAATAAAAAAATAAAAATAAACATCATTGTAAATCCACTAGCTCCCTCGCTACGCTCAGAATCTAAAACTACATCAGTCGTTAGATAATTTTATTCTTTGTAATTTGTTTTTTATTTCATCATAATATAATATTCTCAAGTTTATAAAAATGAAAAATTCGTAAACATGGATTTTAACAAATATCGTGATTTCACAATTAGTATTGACACAAGACTTAAATTACTTAAAAATATATATTATATATTTAGATGTTTTCGAATTGAAGAATTTTAATTTTCTTAAAATTTCATTAAAATTGGCTATACAAAACCATTTAAAAATCGGATGTGTAGGCGTCATTTATTAGAATTCTGACGACGCTATTAGATACCTTTGTAATTTTATAAGATAATAATTAATAACCTAATTAAATGTATGATACAAAAAGCATCATAGATATTTTATTATTCATATAAACTATCGAGAAACAATATACATGACAATATATCTATAATTATTATATATATAATCGAATGAAGTTGTCACTAAAAATAAATATTAATTCAGGTAGGTACTATAAATAGCATAATAATGATATTAATAGGTATCATAATATTGTTATAACTTGCTATATTGTTATAAAGATATACGGGTAGATCCCCTATACATTTTAGATACAATCTTTTTACAATTTAACCTACTCTCCAAAATGTAAAAACTGTTTGTTATGATAATGGAACAATTAATATAATTGCGCATAACAATAATAATAATTTACAGAACAGTTTGTTTTACAAAACAGTTGGGTAATTTTATATTTTATAAATATTAACAAATCAAAAGTTACCTTATCTTTTAAGTGATTAAGGAATATATTATCAATAGGTAGGTATTTATGGAAATACTTTTTTCCAGATACATAATGAAAAGATTGAATTAAATACAAATAATGATCTAAGTAAAATCAATCAATATTATCAGTATAGTATTGAACTTTGGAGAACTGAAGAAAAATGTCGAAGTATGTTTTATTTTTTACTAACTTTTGTTATTAATATTAGGTAAATAAAAACAAAAAAATAACTTAATATTGTATTTGGACTGTAGTAATGAATAGGTACCTACTATTTTATATTATGGAATTAGGACAAGGCAGATTTTTATCAATATGTCCGACATTACCTATACATATGTAGGTAGGTACCTACTTATTTTAGTACCTATACTGAAGTATTAGTCAGTACTATAGAAATAGAGTAATAGTACTTACTCTGTGGTCGGTACCTACTTATATTATGAAATATACAGGTGATTTGTTTGGATATTGAAACAATATACCTACCTATAGGTATGCCTAACCTAACTAGAAACCATAAATACCCATATACGCCCCAGGCAAGTATCTTAATCATAGTTTTAGGAGGGGCATAATTTTTTATAAATATTCTAGACCCAAAAATGTATATAATATATAAACTAATATCTAGTACCTACCTACTTAAACTAATAATATAAATATAATATGTAATAAATGCATTTTAATAAGCAATATAATTTTAGTTTTTTCATTGCCTACCTATTTAACACTATTTTTCTTTTTTTCATTTTAGCAAAATTTTGTACCTAATATTTTTTCTATTGAAATGACTATTTCTCTGATACACCAGATAACTTTTTCTCAACTAATAAATTTATTTGGTTTTTCCTACCTAAATCTCTTTTGGTAGCCAACTCATTAGCATATTATTCCTGCTAGAAATGTTCATTTATTCATAATAATAAACTCACCTATATTACTATAATGGTAGGTACAATAGAAGGGCTTGCCAAAACTAAAACAGACAACAGCAAATTTGATTTTTCAGTTAACGGGTAACACAGTATTATCGCACCAATAAAATTCACTGCTGGATTAATGTTGAATACAAGTCAATGTACCAATTTATATGGGTCTTATTATGTAAAATATTTCACATTTTTATTATTTATCACAGTATCACCAAATTTTGTTTAGTCCGTTTACGAAATTATAATAATTAATAACGGTTCTTAAAGTGCCATAGTGGGAGGGTATTATTATATAATTATCTATATAACACAATTTATTATTTAATTTGGTATAATATCATATTGGTTGGGGGGGGGGGGGTGATAGCTTCTATCGCCCTCAAATACGTGCTTGATACGCGGTCCTTTTATGAGCTTTAGATCTGTCCCTTCCTATGCATTAATAATATAATTTTAAATATCAAGTAGATATAAACTACATATTTAAATAAAAATAAATCATTTATAACTATATAGTTATAAAATCAATACTAATAGATACTTTTATATAGTTTTTAGATTTTAATCAAAATATTAAATGCATAGGTACTGACTATAATATCTATTAACCTAAAAATATGTTATAGTAAAAGCAAAAAGTATTGAAGAGACTGAAATTTCTACTACACTAGTTACCATGGAAAACAAGTGGCTTGAGGAAAAATTACAAGATACAAAGTCCAAAATTTTAGAAGTTAGAGACACTATAGTCAGGTACTTTTATATATACACCTACTTATTTATAAGTGTAATATAAGTATTTATAAGTATAATAATTGAAACAAAACATTAAATAATTATGTTTTGGATAAAACAGAATATATATAGTATGATGTTAGTGATAGGGAACACAACGGAATAAGGAAAAGGTAAAAAATAAAGTTGTGTAGGGGTTGTACTGAGAGAGGTTGAAAGGTTCAAGTATTTAAGGTCCATTGTACAGAAATATAGGAGACTTTGAAAGGGATATGAAACAGGATTAAGTGTGGATGGATGAAATGGAAAGAAGCGTCAGGCGTTTTGTGTGACAAAATAATCCCTATTAGGTTAAAAGGTAAATTTTATAAGACAGTGGTGAAACTTGCAATAATGTATAGAACAGAATTTTGGGCAGTAGATAGGAAGATAGAAAAAAGGAGTGTACCAGAGATGAGATTGTTAAGGTGGGTTAGTTGAGTGACTAGAGAGGACAAAATAAGGAATGATTAAATAAGAGGTAGTAGGTAGGTACCTATTGAAATAGCTTCTATAGTTAACAAAATTAGGGAGAATAGATTAATATGGCTCGGGTATGTGTTAAAGAGGGAAAAGTCAGGGGCAGTAAGACTAGTAGTAAAGGAAATTTATGTTGATGGTAAAAGGGAGAGAGGAAGACCGAAAAAGAGACCGGGGTATGATAGCGAGTTATATGAGGAAAGTGGGGGTAAGTGAATAAGATGCGGGAGATAAGCTAAGTGGAAGTGTAGGACTAGGGTGACCGACCCCAAATAATTGGAAGAAAATATGAAGGAGAAGAAGAAAATAAAAATAAAAGTATCTACCGAGCATACAAACACCTATTCATGTGTTTTTCTCTAAATATTATTGTTAATAATTATTTTTAATACCATATTATATTTAAATATAATAATGGGCCCGAAGGTTAAAAAATTTATGAATTTAAAATGTAGTTGAAATATTTTAGTGCTTCACACAAATTACTTCCTCAATTTTCTGAGGGTCTTCTGAAACCTTGCACTGCCACTGATTATGTACAATATATAATGTACATGCCTTCATATTATTAATATTGAATGATTTGATTCAAATATATAAGTTATATTGATAAGTAGGAACTTATTAAATAAATAAGTAAATCTTTGTAGGTACTGTTAAAAATAAATACCTCTATTTTATGCTACAACTTACAACAGTATAACCATATTATTATTATTTATATAGTATGGATAACATTATTTTCACTCTTTATGAAACATTATCTAATTTGGAGATGCAATGCAGAAAAAAAGAATTTTTAAAAAATAAATCACGAAGTAATTATGAATTACAGATATTTATAAGAATGGAATTATGGCAGAAGGAAGAGGTAAGAAAGCAACTAAGTATAACTGTGGTATCACTGTATAGTGTTAAGTCGCATGTTACTGTTCGACCTCTGTTTACACTACTGCTCTGCAATGTTTTACTACTTTTCCAGTGTGTAGTCTTCCCTCAGTAAACTTGTTTGTACATCTTCATTTGATATTTCCAATACTATTTGAGTTCTTAAGAATTTTTTTTCAGGCGTGCCCAAATCCACACGATTTCACCAATTCACGTAAATCAGTGTGAACATTTTCAAAACATTCATCGTTACCTTGTTTCCGGGTAAAAAATGTATAATGTTCTCCATTACCTCGTTTTTTCTGGGAATGCAGTAAGCTTCCAAAGCTTTTAAAATTTCAAATATCGTTACCTCAGGAATTTTCTGTGTATTGTACACCTTGAGCCCGTCAGTGCCAAGTAAATTTAATAATATGGCCACTTGCATTTTCTTTTGCATCAAAATAAATTTATAATTCTTACTTGAAAACTCTAAATTTTTCACACAGATTTCCCGTCATTTTAAGCGGGTTCGCTTTATTGAATTCCATGCAGGATTATGGTGATTACTTTTTATACAATCTGATCGAATCCTAGCAACTGCACCATGTAATATTCAAGTATACTTTTATAATTTAAAGACGCTCAATATAAATAATTTGTATTAGTTTATAATTTAATGTTTTTATTAAAGATTAAAAATGCATTTATTTGATTAACATTAATACTTTACATATGGACATAGGCGCAAATAGGGGAGGCTTGGGTAGGCTTAGCCCACCCAGTTTTGTCTGTAGCCCACCCAGTTTTCGAACGCTTAATGTGTACTTTCCGAATCCGATGTATAAT
The DNA here is from genome assembly GCA_025469235.1 of Pemphigus obesinymphae. Lineage (NCBI taxonomy): Eukaryota > Metazoa > Arthropoda > Insecta > Hemiptera > Aphididae > Pemphigus > Pemphigus obesinymphae. The sequence goes on along the minus strand of JAIPRL010002188.1, from coordinate 59,651 downwards.
TTACCATAAGTTATGTGTTATTGTCTTTAATAGTTTTAATTTATCAACAATATGAATATAATCATTATACTAGCTTAAATGCAACATCTGCCGGATGCAACTCCTTGTAAGTGCAACTCCTTTTATGCAACACTATTTATATGTTCAGCACCTTTTGAGTGCGGAACCTTAAGGGAGTTCAAGTCGGTCAATTTCTAAGAAGTATTATATAGACAATTTTTCGTACATGATAAAATTTTAAATTCAGATTTTAATGCAGTTAGCTAGAGAGGTCATTGAAGTTAATAAAGCTAATAATAAATTAATAAATACACTCCTTGGGCTTGTATATATTTTAGATTAAATATGAATTGCAAGTCTGAAAATAATGAAAATAAGATCGTATACTAAATCACTTTTTGAACAGAAAATTGCTTTCGCTGTGACAAAATTGTGAGACTTTCTTGGCTCGGCCAATTTTAATTCCGTAAAAACCATAAGATTCTTTGACATTTTTTTAGGTTTTAATCGAAGCGTTTTTCGAAATATGAATTTCCACTTTAGATATATACAAGTGAATAATTTTTAAAATATGGAAATTTTGTTTAATCATACCGACATCGAAAATTCATATTTCGAAAAATTCCTCGATTAAAACCTAGAGAAGATATCAAAAAATATTATGCTTTTTACAGAAATAAAATCGGATAAGCCAAAGTTGCGCAATTTTGTCACAGCGAAAGGTCTAAAAACGATATTTTTTTAACTGACTCGAACCACCTTAAATTTAAAACTCCGATTGAATGTGACATCTTGTAAGTTTAACTTTTATTGAGTACAATGTCTCATTAGTAGAATTACTTTTGAAATTCTTACACATCGGTTTATGTATTTTATTGGAAATAATATTGTTAATTAATTAATTCTAAAAATATGACGCCTACGGCGGACACTGCCGTTCACTTTCTAGAAGATAGTCGCCGTTCACTACCAAAGTGTAAACTGTTGATAAAATAGTACCTAATCCGAAAATTGATCGAACATACTATTCTCAGATTTTTATATGAACTCGAACTAGTTACAGGTTTTACTCAACCTTAACATAAATTTGATCAAAATTTTAAGAAATATTTACGGTTAAATATAATATTGGTATAAAAAAATATATGTATATAATATAATATAGTAGGTACCTACTTCGCATATACGAGTATAAGAAGTCACTCGGACTTTTCGTTCTCAAATTTTTATACAGCCGTTGTCGTCAGGTCGATATGTTAAATAATGCAAATTAAACATCGTATATAAAGATTTGCCCAAGTGTATCAATATAAAATAATTTCAAATTGTGAAAAATACTATGGCAGTTCTACGATTTTATTTTTATGGGTACGTATTCAATGCATCAGCGGGACAAACATAAATACTTAATTCGAACTGTTCACAGGATATTATATGACGCATAATTTAATGAGATAAAATAGGTCGTTAGGTACAAAATTTAATTCAATTAAACGAAAAAAAAAAATATAGGAAAATATATAACGATTTCGGATATAAGACAAAAAAAAGTATAAAAAAACATATAGGTGGAGTGGAATTCGAACCGGCTTACCCGTATTGAAAGTTCATGGCCGTTTAAATTAATCTACAAAATTCATGATTTTCGAAATTTCTCGTATTTAAACTATTCAGATAACGAACGATACCGTTACGTATATCGATTGAAAATATTATATAGTAGATGAACGGTTTATTGGGTTTGTGAATGTTTCAAGTGGCCAGGATGTTAATTTAACTAGACTTTGTAATAAATATTGAATAGCTAGAACTATATATTTAATCGATTATGTATATAATATATTATATACCTATATTAAAATTTAGCCCACCCAGAAAAAGAGCTCTAGTTGCGTCCATGCATATGGAGAACATAACTGACTACTCAACAAAAATATATTATTATATATATAAAAAGAGGTGGTCTAACAGTAACATGCGACTTATCACTATACAGTGATACCACAATAACAAATCTCTTATTAAGTATATTATAATTTATAATATACCTACTAATAACTTATATAAACATAACAAATGTAGGGAGTTTATTTGTCTATTTGTCTTTTATATTCTAAAAATAAAATGTGTCCGAAATTGTGATTTATATGTAGGTACCTACCTATGTATATTTAATTGTGCCTAGGCCCGTCGCTAGGGTACAAGCAAGTCATGCTTCGCTTTAGGGCGGCAAAATTAAAAAATATAAATACCTATCAACAACTAACGACGATCGGCGTATTTATAGTATAGTATAAATAGTAAACTATTATTTTAAATTATAAAAATTTTTTTTTTTGGTTATTTACATTTTAAAGAAATATTTTAGGTATAAATTTAGAGAAAAAATTTATGTCTTTTTTTTTTTACTTACGTTTTAAAGGCGGCATTAAAAATATCTAGCGACGGGCCTGAATGTACCTAGGTATTTAAAAAAAAATACTTATTTAATTAACTGTTTATAGGAACGTCTAAATAATATACCTGAAATTAAAGCTTTAAAAATTGCTGAATCAGAATTAGAAAACACAAAATTAGAATATGAAGAGTTGTTAATTAGTAAACAAAATGTAATACACAATATTTCGAAAGCTAATGAAGAAAATGGTATAATTTTTTAATTTTGATAAATTATAGACAACATTGATAAGTCCCATTTTAGACTCTAGTCCAACACCAATTTTTGAATACAGGCATCCACATAGTCCTTTAGGTACTTTGATACCAGAGTCCAAATAGTGTCCTAATGCTGTAGGGTCCAAATGAGAAATATGTATATAAAAAAAAAAAAACTGTCACAAAAATATATTATTATATGACTTTGTATGCATAGTGCCATAATTAATAATTTTAGTAGGTACCAATTTCTAATTGGTCTAGATGAATCCATATAAGTACACATTAATTATATAAGGAGTATTTATTTATTTTAGTATTAATATTGGAAACACTGGAACAATTATACATGAAAAACCACCCAGGTACAGGTTTATGAAGTTGGTCTAGATTACAGTCCAGATTACGTCCAATTTTAAACTTGATACTATTTGGACACTTAAGACACTAAAAACATTACCTTGACACGATTGGTGTAGGCAAAATTTCTATCCAGAGTAATACTATAATATGCTTTCCACGTTGCATTATCCACTAAGAAACAACATTTTTAAATCATTTAAAAGTTCTTTATTTTTAATTTGAAAAAAAGCATATAAACTATCCGAAATATTATGACATTTGACGGTAACTGTATTCATTTAATTTAATTGAAAAATAAATTATTGTATTGTTGTAGACAAAAAGATGAATGATATTATTATAACATTCGCAAATGTTTATGTAGAAATGCAATCATTAAATAAAAAAGAAGAACTTAATAGAACTCTGTTGAGGTAAAGACATACTACCTACATTCATAATGCAACTAAGAAATGAAATTACTTTTATACATACTTTTATTTTCATTCACTACATCAAAATATAATAGAAGTTCTTCATTATAGGGATATATTGATATTTGAATACATACATAATATGATATTATACAACATAACATCAACTTTTTAACTACCTACTAACTATTATAATTTTAAGTTTAATGCGCAGTCTTACTTTTTTAACTAAAAATAACTATATTTTTAATAAATATAAAGAACATAATGATTATAAATAGATACTAGATACCTAACTAATATCATTATACAAAATTAAATATTGCATGTTGTTTTTTAGATTTTAAGTAGAACGAAGAATCAATTATTTGTATAATAATGTCTATTTTTTCTCTCTGTAAACAACTTTTAGAACAGAAGGAATCTGAGTTTTGGAGTAAGAATCTTTTTTTGATAGACATTTGGTTCTAGTTGGCTCTTTAAAGAGATAATTTTTGATTTTTTCAGTAGTTTCCTTAATCATTTATCTTTATAATAGTGAAAATAACAAAATAACATAAAATTGTCTTGGTTACCTACCTACCTTTTTTTATTAATTTTTTAATTACCTATTACAACGAAACATCCCTTAAAATTATTTTATTGAATACAATGATTAATTATCATTGCCTTTATTCATATTTACATAAAATTTAATATATCCACTACCAGTATCCTACCCGATGAGCGAATAGTGTTTTGACCTCTACTGACACCAGACCAGCGAAATGCACATTTTTATTATTGTAGTCCGTACAACAATATGATCATACAAAATATCAGAATAAATAGGTATTTATTTGAAATATACTTATTTAATTTATCTATCACTATATGTTCACAAATATAACATTGTTAAAATCATAGTGAAAGATATTTTTATTCTCATTAATACTTTTTTAGTTTAGACTTTACTACCTGATGGTCAACTATGGTCAAATGATCGAAATGCGTATTTCGGCTCACAAAATCCTTGGTTTGGACTTTTAGATAGCAAATGAGGTAGTCAACGAGATTTTTCTCGCTGTTGGCGTCTGGCCTCTGGTACAAACCAGCTATAATTACCCAAACCCTTCCAAGAATCTGGTAGCTTGCCTTAGCTATCAAGAACCCTCTTTGATTTCCCTAATATGTGAAAGTTTAAATCTAAATATGTTATAAGTTACAAGTTTGAGAAATAAAAGGATGTTTAAACTGTATAGTGTATACCTATTATTAATTATTTTATTTTATTTTAGTATCTACTTAAATTTATTTTAATCAATACTATTTTATGTACCTATCTATATTAGGAAACTAAATGCTGAATACTGTGAGAAATTGAATATAAAAAATGCATTGCTTGTATCCCAGAAAAAAGTAAAAATTAATGATTATTAAAATTTTATTTTTAATAGACAAAATTCTAATACCTAGATTTATTTGATTTTTAGAAACTTAACAACGTTTCATTTTGGACACATAATTTTTACTCACATGATTCAAAAATGATAGATATAAAACTTGAATCATTAAAACAAGATTTAAAACCTAAGAATAAACATTCCATTTATAATTCTGACTTTTCACATCAAGAAAAAATGGATATTGAGCATTCAAAATCGATGAATAAACCAAAAAAAAATGTGACATTTGTTATATCTTCTGAAGATAAAATATCAGACGAGAGTAATGATATGTTAAATACTTGCAAAAACGTCAATACAAATGTAGTTGACTCTAATATATCTATGAATAACATGTGTACAAATTCAACATTTATAAAAAATATTCCTAATCTGAATGTGAATACTAATTCACTTTCAAAAAATATTCCATTTGATTCAATGAAAATAAATGTTGATAGTAAAAAAGTAAAAAATAAAGATGATATTGATATTCAAACTAATAAACGTAAAAAAATTGAAGTTCAATCAGATTTTGAATTTAAAAAACCATATAATCCAGTACAAGTTGAAATTTCTACAAATTTAGATATAATAGATATAGTTAACTCACAAACTATTAATCCAGCTTTAATAAATAAAAAGGTATTTATTAATATTAGGTAATAAATTAAACTATAGGTATTTAAGCTAACAGAAATAGTACCTATTATAAATATTTACTTTTAACATTTGTTTTTTTCTTTATATTATAATTTAAATTAATAAGTACCTACTACAGTAACGTATCTGAGGCTCGTTAAAGGATGAACCTCACATTACAATTAGGAGGAACTTTATCAGAATATATGCTTATAAACAAACTGATAGCTGTGAATTTTTATTTATCAATAATATTTATTATCCGTTCAAATATAAAATATTTTAATTATTATACAAAAGTATTAATATTTAGGTATTTGTATCTCTTACAGAAACCAGTGAGGAATTAATAAGACATTTTTATTTTTAATCACTTCTAAATTATGAAAGTAACATGATGTTTTTTGGATAGGTAATAAAATTTGTAGTAAATATAAAAATAATAGGTAATCTTGAAATTACTAATAATCACTTTATTATAAATGTATCATATAGAAAATTATTTTCTTACATAGGTTCCTATATAATATATTTCCACAGAGTAGGTATGTATTTTACTATTAGATTGATTTAACACATTTGGAAAATTACAATATTATCTATTTTAAAATTTTTTTTTCAAAAATGTTCAATTATCCCCAACAAATTGGGGCTCATTTATAATATATGGTATTGAACGTGTACATATAAACATTTTTTTATTTAATTTTTACTTAATATCAAATTTTTTTCTACTTTTTATATTATATAGAATATTTGCTCGAAACTTAATTCAAATAATAATCAAGAAAAAGTTGAGTCATTCCATACTATAATGACAAATCATAATCATGATTTACAGAAAAATGGAGCTTTAGAATTGGCTGAGCATTCACGTTTAATAAATACTACTTTAGGTTCTGAAAATATAAATATGTTTGATGATATATCACGATTCAATGAAAATTCATCGCATGACCAAGACAATGCATTATCAGGTAGGCGTTTATTTAAATTTGCACGTTTTACTATTGTTAATTTTATATTTTATTTTAACTAGGTAAGCGTAAGAATATGTCTCTTTAAATATGATTATTCAATTTCAGTTTTGATAGATTCTATTGTTGATTTCTTATTACCTTTCAATTGAAGTAATATAACCACTAGTACCCATTATAATAATTAGGTAAAAGTAATGTAGGTAGATAGGTATACCTATCTAACCTAACCTAACCTACCTATAATCAGTGGCAGCTCTAACATTTACTTTTGGCAAAAGTCAAAATTGAATTGATGACCTTTTTTTTCTTATTATGTACCTATATTATAAAATAAATTAAAATTTTTTAGGACTTTGGGGGGCATGGCCCTCTGCCCACCTAAAGCTCCACTGCCAATAAGTATGTATACCTATCTACCTACATTACTTTCATCTAAATCAAAAAGGTTAAATACTTGACACTGTCAGTAAATTGTTAACTGAATTCTTGGTTTTATTTAAATTGCATACATATTTTTTTTAACAATTAAGAACATGGTTTTATAATAGGTATACCTAAATGTATTATATACATTTATATTTCTACTATATCCTACATATAGGTACAGCTACTTCTATAATACCTATTTAATAGGTACCTACTTATAATATGGTATCTATAATAGTATAAAAATAGTATTTGAAATAATTTTTAAATATTCGAAATGTTGAAAAATGAAATTATAAATTTGCTATTAATTTTTGTAAATAATTAATCATAAAGCTTTGGCATAACATCCACTTTCTGTAAAAATAAAATAACTGATAATTTTATTACTAATAGTACAAAAAAATATGTATATATTAAAAATGGATTTAATAAAGTATTCGATTGGCACCTACTACAAGAAGTATTATTTGAATACTTGTATTTAAATACTAATTTTACTCAAATACTTTACAATTTTGGTAGGTATGTTATTTTATATAACATACCTAAAATATAAAAATTATTATAAATTATAAAAAATACGTTTTTAGAGGTTCTATATATTATAAGACAATTTTTAAGAAATTTTAAATAACATGAAAATCTAACAATTTAAAAACATTGAAATACATTCTTAAAAGTAACTTTAAAATAGTCTTATATTAGTAGATATCTACCAATTTTATTGTTTTTTAATTTTGATATCTATTAAAAAAAACATATTTATAACGGATTCATAAAGCTATTTTAAAATTAAAATATTTGTTTGGTTCACTCTAAAATATTGATCTCGATTGATTTTTTAATACTCTAAAATTTACTTAGGTACCTACCTATTTTGAAATAGTTTGTTTTAATAGTTTTGTATGGACATATCTTTACTACTAAAAAGCATCAGTGTAAAGTCCTCTTGAAAAATTATTATTTAAAATAAATATTTTAATATAGGTACATTTAAGTTAAATCAAAATTGTTATTTAATTAAATTTTTCAACTGTTATTAAGCTTAAGTACCTATACTAATTATATTTATGACATGTTTAAATTATATACCTACCTATTATTTTAATTAAATATGTTGCATGAAACCATTAAAAAAACCATTAGATTCTGCATTCCTATAATATCTACTGGATATTTAATTATAGGTACCTACCTAATTATAAAATTATAAAATAGGGGTACCCCTATTCTAGTCAATAGTATGTACTTCCTAGTACCTACCTACCAATTTTATGTATTGGTTTTCATGAAAAATAATCTTTTAAAAGTTTAAAAATAATAAAAAAATCTAATTATTACGATTATAACACCTATATATTAAAAAATAACAATATATTTACATATAAGTAAAATTAATATAATATATTACAAAAAAAAAAAATATACATATATATACTTATATAAAAGAAAATGTGTCTAGGGTATTTGAAAAAAAATTATGGTTAATAACTAGTTACGATCATAAACAGGGATGGTGCAAGAAATATTTATGGGGGGGAAGGGAGCGTGTGTTTCAAAAATACTAATGAAATATATCTTTGAAATGTAAATAATCATAAATAAAAAATCATATTTTTTTCCGATTTTGCTCGACCGAACTTTAACAATTTATAGTTTATCAACTTTCTGTTTTTGTCGATTGCTTTTCAGGAGTGAAGGTGAGATACCCCGCCCCCCTTTGCACTAGCCTGACCAAAAGTCTTCATCAGGTTTAATATTTTAATTTTAAATATATCTATCTATATTATATGTTTTGTTAAAAAGGTTTATTATGGAATGATTTCGCAGAACAAATGTTTGAGAATAGTGATAATATTAGTTATTGCGTAGGTATTCATCTATTTATTATTCCAAATCAATTTAAAATTAAAAACATTTTAATTTAATCAATTTATTTTATTTATTAGAGCTCAGATGCAGAGCTTAATGATATTGGTCTATACTCAAATACTCAATGGAATCTTATGAATTCTGATACTAATAGTGAGTTATTTGTTATTTTAATTGTATTGACATTGAAAATACTTATATTTAACACATTCAATAAAAATTATAATAACTACCATCCAAACTATATATATATATATATACCTATATATATCTGCTTTTTAAATAAATTAATATGTTCTAAAATTTTTAAATTTATTTTTAGATCAATCAAATTCCACTTTTGAATTTAATTACCAAGAAATAAAAGTGAACGATTCTGTACAATCAGGTTAGTTGTATTGTATTTAATAAATGAGGAAATATTTAAAATTGTAATTTTTTCTTAAGTTGTAGTTGGATAGTTTCGTATACTTATTATATAATCTAAACATGCCTACAGATAAATATTTAAATATTTAGAACTTATTAGATACCTACCTACCTATATGTGACTTTTTTGATTCTGAGTGGTGCGAGAGAACTGGTGGTTTTACAATGAGATTTATTTCATATTATTTTAGTTTTGCCAAATATTCAGGCTTGTACAATATTATGTATCAAATTGCAAAAAAATCCTAATCTCATAAATACATAGGAATGATCAGAAATTTTAATTTTTTTACTCAAAAATGTACCTATCTCGAAGTCGACACCTAATTTTATTTATTTTTAACATTAATATCATTAAACATATTCATTACATACAAATTGAGAATATGCTTTAGATGCACAAAAACCACAATTTACGACACTCTTGCACAATCCAATCATTACAATATGTGTAAGGTGTATTATTACCCATTTCCCAGACGTGATCAGGAGTATACTTTTAAAAAGTTATTTTCTATTTTCTCAATAAATGTATGAGTGATAACTAAATCAGGAATGCAAATAAACAAATTATTTCCTGATAAATTCAAAAAATAGTAGTTTAAAGTTTAAAATTTTCACACAATATATATTTTACTATTATAATATACCTATGTATATTTTATAAATTGTTTTATTAGAAAAAATTGCTACCAAATTCAACATCATATCCACCAAAACCCTACCCTACGAACTAAATCTCTTCCATTGCCTACTGGCCGGATTTGTTTTTTTTTTACTTTCAACTTAAAAGGGCCAAAAAAAATTTGGCCTTCCCGTGGAAAAAATTTTAACTACGTGCCTGATGCTAGGGAAAATCTAATGATATCTAAATTATATGTAATTAATAACATAATCTTAGCATTATTGGTAAATTTTAAATATTTTTTATATGCCTGTGTTAGTATATTCCAATTCACATTTACATGAGATAATTTGCAATAACCTAATTAAAATCATATATTTGGCAATTCAATCGCTTCTATTTTCATTTGAAACAAATTTTTTATTTAAAAAAAACGAAGTTAAAATAATAATAAAACTTTTTATCATAAATAAATATAAAATACTGATTTTTATTAAAAATAAAATAAAAACATCACTTATATTCCATTTAAATAGAATGAATCAAAATAATAACAAAATGGAAGTGACTAATTTAAAACTGTTCATAATTCATTCAGAGTATTTTATACCACATTTTGCTATGACTTTACTTCTACCTGGGTCGTCTGACATAGGTATTTGTTTTTCGTTTTTCATCATAGTTGATGATATTGAATGGTTTTATTTCTTGAGTACTTACAGCTACTCTGGAATTTATTATATTTTGGCACATTCTAGGGGTAATTACAGAGGAATGCTTTTACATAAATATGAATGGGTAAACTCCTATCCTGGCATATTATTTTTGAAACATTTTTCTGTAATACTCTTCCTATCCAAATAACTTTTCAATATCATACGAATGGATACATAGTGTCCAATGGATATTCCCCAAATGCACAAAATGTTGAAAATGGAACTTTGGTACATTCTATAGTATTTTAATTGAATTAAATATGTAAAATCATAATTTAGTTAGCTAGGTATCTATTTATACCTACTGAAAATACTAAATAGTAGAAGATATACTTAACTGAATCTAAAATTAATTTATGTAACATTATAAATTTGTATTTATTTTTATTTTTGTTTTATAATTGTTATTCATTTTTACATTTAATTATTATGTGAATTAAATTTTTAGGAAATTTTATGTTTCAACCGTTAAAAAATGATTCATTCAATAAAAACGATACAGCTGATAGCAATGAGTCTATGAATCCAACAATACCTAGAACATTTAGTGATTTTAGCCAACGTGTCCTATCACATGTTGGGTCATCTGAACAATTTAAATTCAATTTTAATTAATTTTTATTTATTTTTAGGAAAAATTAAAATTTTAATTTAAAAGATATTAAAAATTATAAAATAGGTATATTATTAATAAATTTTCAATATTTTATTTTATTGTTTCTTTAAGTGTAACTAAAAAAATTAGATGATATTTCATATTCTAATATATATTCACAACATAAGATATAAGTACACAAACTATTTAGTTAATTTATTAAATTAAGTTATAACATAATGTTATTTTGTTACTAATTTATTTTTTGTTAAACATGTATATCTAATGTATTTTTATTACTTTTAAATCACTACATTTTAAATATCAAATTCCAAAAATATACCTATAATTATATCTACATATTAATTTGAATACAGTTTGTATTAACCGTTATTATATATTGTTTAACAGGTACTTGTTATATTTTAGTTTTAAATAATTATAACAACTTAAGTTTAGCTGTTTAGGTACCTACCTACCTAATTATCTTTGTTTAATGAAAGTTAATTCTAAAATGATATTTATACAAGTATGTAGATACCTATTATTTTCATGAATTCTTTCAAAGTTCAGGTTTCTAATTTTCTTCATTTATTGAATTAATTTATAGAAATTTTACTATTTATTGACCTTTCAAAATTATAATCTGTAATAATTACAATATTTCCTATTGTTAAATCGGAACATGAACTATTTTTTAATGGAAATATTAAGACGGTACCGTAGGTTAGGTATTAGGTTATTTTGTATTTATTTTAATAGGGTGGTAATAACATGACGAAATTGCATAATTTTTATATCCGTATGTAAAAAATAATATATAAATAAATATAATTATAAAAAATAATTCATGTTTATTTATCGGCCAACAATAAAATATAATAATCGATAGTTACGTTCAAATATTGCCGTATTTAAATGTTTGTACATTTACTTCTAAATCATTAAAACAATTAGGTATAGTTTACTAAAATAATAAGAAACAATACTGATTAAGTAGGTATCTAGTTATTTGTAATCTAATCATACATGGTTTTTATTTATTATTCAAATCAGTTGTCGGCAACGTGCGTGAAGTTGGCCCTACCATATTATTCAATCAGTTTGAAAATTATACCAATATTTTGCAATTAATTATTCGCCAAGATATCGCTAATTATAGAAAGGTAGGGCCAACTTCACGCAGCCCTACCATGTTGCCCTAGAGAGTCGAAAGTGGTGTCAAAATATTCCCCTTAATTTGCAAGAATTTGCAAGTCCATTTCCGCAATTTTCAAGTTGCCCTGAACGGCCCTATGACGCTTCAAAGTCCTACACTCAGTCCTAGCATGTTGCCCTAGAGAGTCGAAAGTAGTGTTAAAACATTCCCCTTAATTTGCAAGAATTTGCAAGTCCATTCCCACAATTTGTAAGTTGCCCTGAGCGGCACTATGACGCTTCAAAATTGTATACTCTTGCTCGCCGTATGTCGCTCTGTGATCTCTATATTTCCATGAATATAAATACATATTTACAAAAACTTTAAGAATACATTTAAACATAATATAATTTAATAATATACCTACGTATTCAAAGTTGTATTACCTATATAATGTGCATAATTCATTATAGTCATAAATTGGTATTTTTGTTGTGAATAATAATTAATTAAATAAAATACAAAATAATTTATAATAATTATTATTATTTATACCTACCTACATAGGTAGTATTAATACATATGCACACTAAATGTATGATAGGTATGAATATAAATATAAAAATTAAAAATAAATATTTCGCTTACAATTCTCATGAATTTAAAAGATTATTTTGAAAATTCACACACCACGTCTTCCCCTCTAAATTTAAAAAATGGTGGTTATAGGCTAAAATAAGTCTCAAATACGAATTGCGGGAATGGATTTGCAAATTCTTGCAAATTAAGGGGAATATTTTGACACCACTTTCGACTCTCTAGGGCAACATGGTAGGGCTGCGTGAAGTTGGCCCTAACTTTCTATAATTAGTGATATCTCGGCTAATAATTACTTGCAAATTGCGGGAATGGACTTGCAAATTCTTCCGCTTTAAATTCTGAAACGACGAAATTGTATAAATATAATTGAACGTTGCCTTTTTCGTACGGGTATTTTATCAGTCATATTTTATAATAGTAGCTATATCTTGACAGTTACGATAAGATAGAGTACCTACGTGTGTATTCACATTATAATCTTAATTTTCTATTCTGTTCAGTACTTCAGTAACGTTGCATTTTTTGTACGGGTATTTGCTGTTTGCGTCGTATGTCGTTTTTATATTATTGCATAATAATAAAGTATTAATTGGAATATATATGTAAAATTATAATAAAATTTTTATTTTTTGTCTGGCCCACGACTTTTTTAAATTTGTGAATGTGGCCCGAGAGTCCAAAAAGGTTGCCGACCACTGATTTAAATGATAGTGCTTATTATTAATTATTAGAAAATGGAAATCATTTTTTAATGGAAAAGTCATAATAGGTACCTATTCAAAATACTTGAAGTACAGGATTTTTTCTAATTTTATTGCTTACTTTATATTATTAAAAATCAAAATTTACAAACTTATTTACAGGTATCTACGTAGCCCAGTGGCGTAATTTTTTTTTTTTGGAGGGGGGAAACTCATACATTTGCCCTAGTCCAAAGTTTAACTCAGTCTCAAGTCGGCAAATTTAAAAAATTTTAATTATTCCTTGGTTTTGTTATTGACGTTATCAAAAATTTAAAAATAAAAATCATCGATTAGGTAGCCAATAGTCTTCACAAACACGTAATCGTCATTATAGGTATTTTTATAATATAGATATGTACAAGCGGCGAGTACCTTATTAACTATTAATATTAACGGACAATGACGTATTTAAGGGTGGAGTGATGAGTTGGATGATCTACTAGAGCAAAAGATTTTTTAACTTTGTAATTTAAAAATGTCCTACAGGAGAAAGTATTACAATTAAAGTTCTAATATTATTGAGAACTTTTTTGATTTTATCAAAACATTTTAAAATATGTCCTTAATACCTATACTATAATAATATGAACTATATGAAAACTATATATAACGTAACGAATAAAAATTAAAGAAAAATCTGTGATTTAGGAAAAGTCCTAACTACAGTATGGATATGGGTAGAACCTACCTATTATTGGATCTGGGTAGAACATGATTCCGTATGTTCATTGTCCGACGGTACCTTTTTTATGACACGATTCCGTATGGTGTTTTAATGCAACGTTGTCACATTGAAATGGCTATAATATATTTTAATCCAAGAAGTTACCAAATGTGTCAACGATAAGGAATTAATGTGTAAAAGTACTTCCTTCAGTCTCACCAATAAACCGAGCAGAGTCAATCGCTCACTTGGACAGTTCAATTCGAAAATATCCCCCTATTTGCTGTGAAACACCACGTTAAGTGAGTAACAGCCAACAGGTTAAATTAAATACGGATTAGGTGTACTTCTTTCGGTTGTATCTATAATTTTACAACGTTGCACCAGATTTCATACGGAATCGTGTTCCCAAAATGGTAAAACGTACGGTCATATTCTTAGGTTTTTGGACCTTCGCAGGATTGTGCAGTTTAAAAAAAATAAAATTGGAATCCACCACTATCATGTATATTCGGAGAACGTTAAGAGTGTAACCCGTTTTCGGATGAAAACTCGTCTGCTACGAGCATGATGTGAGTATTATAAACGTATAACCGTGCTCCGAATATAGTCGACATAATTGTGTATACTTTGTTGTAAAGTATAAACAGTAAACACAATTCTAAAATCGAATATTTGCAATGAAATTAGAAGAGAATAATTCACTCTATCAAAAGCTTTTTCAAAATCCGTGTATTTCACATCAGATTGTGTTTTATCGTTATAAGAGTCTATGATAGATTATTTAAAAATACATAAGTTAGTGATTGTAGATTGACCTTCTCGAAATTCGTGTTTTCCATTAGAAAGAATACTTTCACAATTTAGTAGATATGTTTTTAGTAACTAATTTAGATAGTAATTTCGAAAGAATAGAGATTTTGGATATGGGACGATAATATTAGTAACGAGGGATTTATCACCTTTTTTAAAAGTAGGAGTAACATAAGAAAATTTCCATTTATCAGGAAATATACTTGTATTTAATAAAGTATTATATAAATAAGTATTGACTGGTGATAGGATAAAAGGACATTTTTTTTAAAAATATTTCTGAAATGCTATCGGGACCAGTAGATGTATTTAATTTAATACACCATAATTCATTAAAAATCTCCATTATTTATATTTACTACGTTTATGGAATGTAAAGGGGTATTTAAATGCTTAATATTACAATGTTTTAATGAATACGATTTATAGACATTCGAAAAGTGTAACTTAAATAAATTAACAATATCCTTCCATTACTAGTCTCCTTGTCAAGATATGACATATTTGCAGGTAAGTGTGACAAAGAGTTTTGAGACTTATAAAATTTATATGAGAATGATACTAAAAAAAAAAAAAAACATGTAGGAGAGAGGTCCAGACCCGATGGAATCCCCCTGGATACGTTAATACTTATTGTATATTTTTTAAATATAAAATAAGTATTAGTGTAGTGACTAGTATTTAGTTTAAGTAGGTACATGAGTCATGATGAATAAAACGATTCAATTTTATATTATACTTTTTAAGTTTTAAATGTATAATATGTGCTGCTCTCTACCTGAGTAATATACAAAGAATATCGACAATACATATTACATTATTATTCACTAGAGTGAAATTAAAATTCAATATGTAGTACGAAACAAGCAACCGTGTTCATGAAATTGAGCAACTGTACATTTTTGTATATTATAACGTCGATGATAAAAATAAAAAAGGTAATTTAAAGAAAAAATAGATTAAGTGTGTAGTATGAAAATCAGAATATTTTATGAGCTGTGTTTAAGAGCTTTGTGTTAATTTACGAATTAAATGTTTATAGGTGTACATGTAAATATATAATACTTTTATGATAATTTATATTCAATGGACAGAAGTTCGAATCCAGTCCCTGAAATTAAGAACTGTTGCAAAATTTAAAAACACGGTCCGGAAAAGTAGTCCAATAATTGATGGAATTAAATGATTGAAGAATACAATAAAAAAAATATGTTAGCCTGCAAGATTTTTCTTTCAATTGACTGATTTGGAACCCATCTGGACCGAAGTGGACTGGTTTAAGACCCATTTGGGCCGAAACGGATTGAATTGGAAACGCGATTCATGGAACAATCGAAGATCGTGCATCAAGCCTTTCCTTGGCGGTTCATAGATCGCTTAGGACCGTATAAAGGTCGGGACACACATAACCGGTCCGTACCCGATCCGCGTGTCGTCCGAGTGTTGACCGTTACTCGGTGAATGAATAGTGCAATGATATAAATAACAATAGTTCAGACATCACCGTATCACGGCCGAGCGCTGTCGCCGCACCGAGACAGGACCGAGTGCGATTAAAATATTTTAATAATTGACGTTGACGGTGCGGGCTCGGCGTCTCAGCATTCGTCAGTCAGTACCTATAGTTTCTAGTTTCAAGCATTTACGAAGCAAGTATGGTTGATGTAGAAAGGTTAATCAAAGAAGTTCGAAAGTTTCCAGTCCTTTATGACCAAACGAGCGAAAAATATAGAAATTTTGAAAATAAAGATAGAGTATGGAATTGTTTCTTGTTTCTTCAACCTCTCTTCTAGCTCCATCAGAAGATCATAAAATGTTGATTGAACCATTCTAAAACACTCATAAAACTTTGTTTCATTATCCATTAGATGAGGTAACAACGTAAAAAATTCCCCTTCAATGGTTCTTGACTTCCATGCATTGTGTATCCACATTTTTTTCTTTCTTGCATGTTGACTTCTCCATTTCTCGTCTTCTTCTTCTAATGCAAGCTCTATAATAGCTAACTCACTGTTTTTAAAACTTTTAAACATAGTTCTCGCGTCCGCTCTGGTCAAAATGCTGAAACAAACTGAAACAGCCGACACTAGTAAGAAAACGGCAAGGGCGGAACGGACGAGCTACGGGCGAGGTACGGATATGTGTGCGTTCGTGAACGATGAATCGTGCCTCAATCAACACTCGGCCGACCCGCGGATCGAGTACGGCGCGGTTATGTGTGTCCCGATCTTAACGTGTACCAAACGGGTAGGTAGTTCCCGTTTCGGTCAACTCCGTAGGTAATTTGTGCTGTTTTTAGGGAAACGGCTTAAAAACAAAACATAGATTGATGACCTTTTTTTTTGCTTATTACTAATAAATTATCCCTCCCGTTCAGGACCTCTGTATTCGCTATGATACGTATACCTACTATATAATATAATATATGTGTTTCTGCAGACAATAAAAACAAATTTATTTTAACTACATTTATATTATTATTGCATTAATTACAACACATGTGTTGTAATTAAAATATAATCATAATAAAATAAGAAATATATTTTTAGTCTTTTTTGAGTCATTTTTCAACATTAAATTAAACTTATTAAATTATTATTATCATTAATTATTAAATCACAACACGATAATCACTGTACGTGACAGTTAACGACATTGATTAGAAAAAAATAGTATAGGCACTCGTGTAATTAACTGTGTTCGATAACACCAAATTTTCGAGAAATAGTAGGAATTCTGCAATTTGCCCATATATTCGATAGACGATAATGTGTTCCAAAAATATTACAATAGGATATTGATGATCGCATGCATTACGATATATCTGTGGATTCGGTGTGGAATTATAAATAATGTATACAATAATTATATTAGAATATTGACTGAAAATGGACCTATTATTCCATTTTAATTGTAATGATAGGCACACATTGTTGTATTGTACAATTTAATAATTCCTAATGTCAAAACTAGTGTCTAATGTTCAAATGAGTTTTTTAGTATTGTCGCGCCTGTCGACCTGTACGGACGTTCTGTGCGGTCACGTATTGTGTTTCTTATCGGTGTCGTTTCGTTATCGCTTTCTGGTTTTTTCCGCTATACTATTTATTATATTATACCAGGGTTGGTTTGAAAAACCCAATACACCAATTTAGAAAAATTTAAACATATTATTATGGTCAAATAAAATATATTGAATTTTTTTTATCGAATAGTAAATATTAAAATTCCTATTTAGAAAATTAAAAATTCAATGAACTATGAATACAACTATAGAAATATTCATGTGTTTGGTAATAATAATAATAATATAGTTTTTTTATCATTGATGTTAAAATACAAATAAAGGGGGTTATGTTTGTTAATTATAAAGTCAAAAGGGGTTAAGTTTGGTCCGTATTTGATTCATTGTAAAAATATCCAGATTTAATGTTGAGAAAGAGTGACTTTAAATAAAATATAATTGTATATAATATTATGAATAAAATAAAATCAAAAAAACTCAGTAAGTACTTAATAAAATACGATTTATCATAACATATTTAAACTTAGAATTTGTTCTCTTGAAAATTTGATGTTTTGAACTTAACCCCTTTTTCCCGAGCACCGGGGTATTATATTGGTATTATTATTAATATAGGTACCAAAGTTAATACAAATTATATTAAATTATACTAATATGTTAATGGCCTTGGCCAGGGCTGGTTGCTTATGAATAATAAATAAATTATAAAAGTAAAACTAAAATATTATTAAATCTTTTTAAAAAATACAGTGTATGTAATATGGGGGAAAAAAATTACATTTTAATTGGGTTGAAGTGGATTTAAAAAAAACGGCCCATCAAAACCCATTTTTAGTGGACTTAAATGGGTTTATTGTAAATAAAAGCCATTAAAACCTATCCAAAGAAATTTCTTAAAAAAAACCTGTGTTTTCCAATCCTGTATTATACATATGCTTTTTTCAATTTAGTTGTGTTTATTTTATATATTATTTGATTGCGTCGATTTTAAGTATTTGCCTTTAGGGGCATAGCGTTCTCTAATTCCAAAAATCGGGGAAATAGATTTTCTCTCCTTGCATTATGGTACGCCGTTGGTTCGGCCGGTCGTATTGGCTCATTGGACCATGGATCTTCGCAAAATCTAAAGTCTAAAAACTACGCTCAATCTTCGACCAAGAAAAATGCCACGAAAAAATGAAAATTTATGCTAATGAGGTAACTCAATCTGGTTAAATTTTTGATGATATAATATGTATTATTATTACATAATAATAGCATATTATGCCGTCGTAGACAATTCGAGCACGCAGCCTATTCAGCTTGATAGTTATTCGCCTTTTGATACCGAGAATAGGCAACCTGTCTTACCTATGTGCTTTCCAGCAAACTATGCTGGGCCCCTTATAATTATTTTATCATCAAATAGTAATACAATTAAAATACACCCTATTTCTGTCGGTATAATTTTTAAGAAAGAATTTCAATGGTGTTCTAACAATAAATTCTGCTGGTACTAATCAGGTTAAAATTATATTTGATTCTATCAAAAAAGCTAACTTATGTATTTTGTCCTCTTTACTAGAGTCAAATGGGTTTTAAGCGACTATTCCAAATTCACTTTTATT
This sequence comes from Pemphigus obesinymphae, assembly GCA_025469235.1. Taxonomy (NCBI): domain Eukaryota; kingdom Metazoa; phylum Arthropoda; class Insecta; order Hemiptera; family Aphididae; genus Pemphigus; species Pemphigus obesinymphae. Next base: position 39,918 of record JAIPRL010002188.1, on the reverse strand, counting down.
CTGTTTTAGCTTAATTAAGTGGACAATTCGGAAGATGATTTTTGGGATAGCCTCGAATCTCAGTCCAAAGTATTATCATTTTGACGTATTAATGAATATTATAAAAGAGATTGAAGTTTTGTAGAGATTAAAGATTTAAGTTTTGAAGTTTTTCGTTTTGTCGAATTAAAATTTTTGACGTCTTCCCTTTCTAAGAAAATCAGTATATTCAAGGTATTATTTCACGTACGATCTAGTGTTCGATCGCTTACACAATGCCATAAATGTCTTCGATTTGGTCACACTCAAAAATTCCGTCGTGGTAAACTCCAGTGTAGCCACTGTGTCGAACTAAACCACAATAAATTTTCTTGTGAAGTTTTAAATTATTCCATTCCTGTATGCGCCATTTACAAACTTCACCATCTTACAATCGATAGGTCCTGTAGCGAATAGGCCTCTCAAAAATAAATCAAGAGGAACATGGCCTGTGAAAATATTTCCTTCAGTGAAGCAGCTTAAATAAGAAAATCTGCAACAGTGAATTCCGCATACTCATATGCTGACAAAGTTTCAAGTTTGAATAATAATAATTTTGTAAGGGAACCCGACCTGTCTCAGTCTTTTTATCCTTCTTCTTTTCCACCGGTCTCTTCCATTCATGCTTGCCAAAAAAAAAAGATAAAACATCCCATAGTCAAATTTCTCGACCCAATTTTCCCACTATTCCCGTTAATCCTAGTTCTTCTTTTCCTAATGGCAGTTTTCTAGAATATGTTAATTCAAATAATATTACTAAGGAATTAGATTCTAGTTGGATTGCTTCTTTAGCATATTTACTTTTTCAGACTCTATCCAACTCATTAAATTTAAATTCCTCTCCTTCATCTCTTAATTATTTAATCGAGTCCACAGCCATTAATATATTATCCTCTATGGCAGAGGATGATGATAAATTTTGTTCTAATTTAAATCCCTCCATCTCTATATCAGACTTTTGGTCAACAGCTAAATCCTTTAAAAATTACATACAGCATAACAGACATCATTACAACAAAGACTGGTTTCCATTTTTTTGCGATAAAATAACTCTTCCATACGTTCCGGCATTTTGGTCCGATTTTCGATCCTGAAAATGAATGCGCCGATTTTCTCACTATGCCTTTCTCTCTAACTGAACTTAAGAATGCTATATTTTCTTGTATATACTCAGCTCCTGGTCTAGATGGTATTTCTTTTCTTATGTTAAAAAATATTCCACCTGTTGATCTTGATATGATTCTTTCTATTTTAAATAAAATTTGGTTTAGTGGCATTATTCCAGACTCTTGGAAGGAATTTTGTGTAATTCCAATTCCGAAGTCTGAGGCCTCAAGCGGGTCTTATCGTCCTATTGCCATTTCGTCAATCTTTTGCAAGATTGTTGAACATATTCTAAAAAATCGTCTTGATTTCTTTATTGAGTCCAATTCAATACTTCCAAATAATTTTTTTGGTTTTCGTAGGGGATTGGGCACTATGGAATGTCTAGCGTCTTTAGTTGGCCTCATTTATCAATCGTTTTGTCAAAAAGAATTCCTCAATGCAGTTTTTATTGATGTTAAGGAAGCATACGACGCTATATATATCCCTTCCTTAATAAAAATCTTTTGGCCAAAGGGATTCCTTTAAAACTCTGTAGCTTTGTGCACTCTCTTTTTTCGTTCCGTCATTTACATTTCACCATCCCAGCCGATAAAAATTAAATTCGTACACCATACAGGGGTCACCCACAAGGTAGCTGTCTTAAGCTTATATTATTTAATATATACATTTCCGTCATCAGCAATAGTCTTTCTAATAATAATCATACTAGTTTTTTTACGCTTATGATATCGTTGTCTCTTCAATTTCAGAAGTAAATTCGGCTTTTATTATTATTTTCAATGCTCTTCAAAACATATTCTTAGAGATTGCCCATGAAAAAAAGTAAGTTTAAAGTTTTAAGTTTTTTTTTAGTTAGTTTTTTACTCGTAAAAGGTATCAATCTCCTATATGTATACTATATGTATACTCCTCCCGTTTGATTAAGTGGTTATCCTCTTCAATTTTGTAAAAGTGTTAGATATTTGGGTGTTGTGTTAGACCCTAAGTTTAGATGGGTTCCCCATTTTCGTTACATTGCGTTACATATTTCCAAATGGTCTAACTTTTTACGCTCTATCACCAGTACTAGTTGGGGTTCTCGTCCATCATCCCTTTTGTTAATTTTTAAATAGGTTATCCGTGTTAAATCAGATTACGGTTCTTTCTTATTTTCTTCTGCCTCTTGTGTCCATCGTCAAAAACTTAATGCAATATTAGCCTCGTGTCTTCGTTCTATTGTGGGTGCATTACGTTCCACGCCTAGGATTTGTCTGGAAGTAGAATGTGTTTGCTCTCCTTTAGAGGTGAGATGCCGTTGGTTAGCCGTTAAATTTTTTTTTAAATCTCTTTTTTCTCCACATTCTTTGATTTTTAATTATTTTGTTGATGTTTTCAATTCTTGGTCAAGAAAACTCTCCAAATTTTGGCCTTAGTCACTTTCTCGTTGTCCCTATTTAGTTTTATCATCCTTCGTTCTCAAAAGCATCTATTTCTGTATGAGGCTCTTTTTAGTTCTCTTATTTCAATTCCCAGCATTTCCATCAATCCGTTATTCCTTGGTTACTCTTTTAGCGAACTTCAATCCCTTTCTCCACAATTAGTAAATAATTTATTTTATTCTTACGTATTATCTGAGTTTCCTAACTGTTCCATAATTTATACAGATGGTTCTGTTTCCTTAGATTCAGTAGTTTTTTTCTTTCATATTTCCAGTCTTCAACTTTGCTTTTCTGATTGTCTCCCACATCTTTCTTCCTCTTTCTCAGCAGAAGGATTTGCTTTAATCCATGCTTTACATTATATCCATTCTCTCCCTCCCAACTCTTTCTTGATTATTACAAATTCTCAATCCCTTTTATACTCCATTATGGGAAATCTCTTTAAGTCTGGATCGTCAGTTTTTTCTATTGTTATCCGTTCGTTAATTGCTGATCTTGAAGTTGCGGGTGATTTATTAAAATTCACGTGGGTCCCAAACCACATGGGTATTACCGATAATGAGAAAACTGATTCATTAGGTAAGATTGCCGCAAGCTTTTAATCTCGATCGGTTCATAAGATCCCGTATTCTGATTTAAATTCTCATTTTCATAAAGTTATTAGAAATGCTTAGCGTTCCCAATGGACGTCGCTTATTGCAACGGCTAGTTGGTTTAAATCTTCCTGTCCTGATATTCCTCGTTTCCAATCTTTCTAGATTTTATATAATTTATTTTTGTAGACTTAAATTTGGTCATAATCGTTTATTTTCACGCTTATTATCTAAATATAAACTCCTCTCCTTCCTGTCCTCTCCACGACGAAATTGCGGTATGTGATTTTCGGCACATTTTATTTAGCTGTCCTTCTATCGCGAAAGAGAGTGTGAGATTATTATGCACTCTTTCTTCGCATGATGAGAACACATCTTTTGTTTTTAATTCCTTTTCTCCAACTTTTATTCGTAATATTATCTCTTTCTTTTATAGTTCTGGGTTCTATATTTAAATCTTTCTAGGTTATTAAAAATTATTTATTATATTTTCTATTTATCTATTTATCTATTTTTATTATTTTTATTTTTTTTTGTCTTTCAGTTTTGGTTTAAGTTTTAGTTATATATTATTAAATTTGTTAATAGTTAAGCTATAATGTATATGTTTTACGGAAGCTTTAATAAAAAAAGAAATAATAGTTTTAAACCAGTAGCTGTTTTTTTAACCACAGTGCGGTGTGCATAGATTTTAAAATAACCATAAATTTAAAATATCTGAATAATTTATATAAGTGAGAATTTACTTAAAAATTACATGTTTACTTATAGAGTTAGCTATAGTTTTCAAGACAAATTTAATGAAACGTTACATGCGGATATCAAAATTGGATTATTTTATTTCTGCATAGGTAGGTACTTAAATTATTATAGGTACAAATATAAAATAGATACAGAAAAATATATAAAAATTATTAATAGTTTAATAATGTTCATTGATGTGGTTTTAAAAAAATGCATTTTTTTTTTGTGTTATCAAGTGGGTAACAAATAATAATTTAATACATACCTACCTAGTATAGATATTGTTAATAATTTAAAATGTGCTATAAATATAAATGATCTATCTACGAATATATAGGTATATATGGAAATAACAAAGATATTATATTATAAAATTATTTCTAATACTTAAAGCACTTTTTATTTAATGGCACACAACAATATAAACAAAAAAATTACATTACAATTTTAACTTAAATAGATAATTTAGATACAGTTATCACTATATGCCTACATTAGATTACCTCCGTATATTATATAGGTAATATGTATCTGATTAAATATACCTATTTTAAATATTAATGATATATTTAGTTTTTTTTAGTATAGCTTTTGTGTTTAAGGTTGAAAAAGTGAATATCATTGATGGAAAATGTATACAACATATTATATTTTAAGGGACTTTTTTTAAATTCTACATATTATCTAATGAACATTTGATAATGCCTAGCAACTGTCTATTAATATTAGTTAACTAATATTAGGATAAATAAAGTACAATTTTAAAGTATGACCTGAATATAAATGGTCATACAAATTTATTAAATTATATAGGGTTTACATATATATAAATTGTAAATAAAATTATTGTACCTAATTAAATCATATTACTATATAAATTATTGCGAAAACTTTCGATAATAGTTTATAGGTTTATAGTTTATACTTTATAGTATATATAATAATAACAATAATATAATGTCCATACAAAACAATTGCATCGGCCTAAGTACTTGAAAATCGCATAACGCGTTTATACAGATTGCAATATAATCAGTGGCGCCTAACTGGAGAGGGAGAAGGGATACATGACCCTTTTTGGAAATAAGTTGTAATGTTCAAAACACTTTTTTTATTTATACATATTTTGTAATAATGGAGGATTTATTACATTAAAACTACCGAAACTGTGATTTTGTTTAAATTTGAATTTCAACAATCCCTATGTAACCAGATGGGATTTTTTGATTATTATTATTATAATTATGAATCGCTTTATAAGTACATACTTATATATTATTTAATATTCATTAATTAAGGATAACACTTTAATATACTTATATAATAATATTTAAATAGATACTCCTATAAACGACTCGGTATTAGTAATCAATTTAACTAAAAACATTACAAAATAATAACAATTATAACTATATTAATATATACGTCTTAAAACAAGGGTTGCTGCAGTTGTGAATTTATTATGTACTGTCTGTTCCTCCCCTCATGATTCAATGCCAAAACTTTGTAGACCACATCTAAGTCTCCGGGTAATTTGGGCACAGGCAGTCCGTAACCGAACGCTTGTTCTTGTGGTTGTCTGAGTACTCTGAGCTGCTGTTGTTCAACGAACTGCTGTTCCGGTACAAACGGCCTAAACTGTTGTAGATTTTGCTGTTGCAATGGGATTGATTGCAGTTGAATTTGTTGTTGAATCGGTCGAATTTGTTGTTGTAATTGGATTGGTTGCTGTTGCAATTGAATTGGTTGTTGTCGTAGTTGAAATAATTGATGTTGCTGTTGTTGTTGTAGTTGTTGCTGTGGCTGCTGTTGCAAGATTCTCTGTTGTTTTGGTTGTTGTTGTAAAATTTGCTGTTGTTGAAGCTGTGGCTGCTGTTGTAAGACTCTTTGTTGTTGTTGCTGTTGCTGCTGTAGCCGTTGTTGTTGCTGTTGTTGTTGCTGTTGCTGTTGCCGTTGTCGTTGTTGCTGCTGCTTCAATTGTTCTTGTTCTAACTGTTGCTGTTGCTGCTGTTGTTGTAAGAACGCCCTCTGCTGTTGCTGTAATCGTTCTTGCAGTTGCTGTTGGAATCTCAGCTGTTCTCGCAGGATGAATGATTCTTGCTGCAGTCCGTCCAGTGGTATTGACTGCGGTCCGATCTGCGACAACTCTATGTTTTTCAAAAACTCTAACTCTTCTTTGTCTTGTTCCACCGTGTTTTTGTCACCGCTCTCAGACTCCGCTTTGGTTTCCAGTGCCAATATTTTCTGTCTCTCCAACTGTTCTGGTTCCGTGAAAATGGGAATCACTCGCCGGGCCACGCCAGCCGAGTCTTGTTGCACTGTGAACGCCGTCAATAGTGGTGCCTCAAAAAAATCCACTACGGTACCGGTGTCAGTGGACGTGGCCGATCGTATCGAAGTACTGTTGACGATCGCCACTGAATCGGTATTCTTCGACACTACAGGTTCCAGTGAACTCAGCGTTGGCAACAACGCCGACGTAGATACGACGGTGTTTGTGGTGGTGGAAAATGCCACTACTTCGGACGGGTTCGGCGTCGGCAACATAGTCGATTGCGTCGGCGGTAAATTTTGTTGTTGTTTTTGCAGTTGTGCCTGTTGCTGTTGTTTTTTGAGCTGTTGTTGTTGTTGTTGTTGTTGTTGTTGTACCTGTTGTTGCTGCTGTTTTAACTTGTGTTGTTGTACCTGTTGTTGCTGTTGTATCTGCTGCTGATCTAATTGCTGTTGCTGTTCTAGATGTTGTTGCTGTTGTTGTTGTTGTTGTTTTAGTTGCTGAACTTCTTGTCGCTGTTCTTGTTGCAATATTTCTTGTTGCTGGAGATCTTGTCGTAGCTTCTGTTGTTCTTGTAATAATATTTGTTGTTGCTGTTGTTTTTGTAAAAATTCCAACTGTTGATGTTGCTGTAGTTGATTTTGTTGATGTATTTGTAGTTTTTGTTGCTGTTGTTGTGATTCGGCTTCAGTCAATTTTACTTCGGACACTTTGTCCTCTTCCTCCAGACGAGTGAGTACTTTGAGCAAAGCTTTCCGTAACTTAGGGTCTAGTTTCACTGGTTTTTTAGCCAGATCATTTATGGATGCAGCATCCAAGGAACCAGGCGTGCCAGCTTGTTGTTGCTGATCTGCAGCCCAACAAAATCCGACGAATAGAAAAAGCACACATGTCGATGTTACCTATAAATAAAATAAAAATAAATAAGTCTAACATTATTCCAATAGATATGACAAACAATAATTGGAAGAAAAATGAAATAACAATAATGGATATAAAAGGTAATTTGGATTACACTTAAATAATTTAAATTTAATTCAAAGATGAATGACTATAAAGTAGTTACAATTTAGTTATATTTTCACATTTTTAAGTCATTAAATTTGAAGATGTTGAAAATTTGAAATTTAATTGCACGAATAAAATTTATTTCTATTCTAATTTTTAGATCAAGCTAATGTTAGAAAGCGTGCCTACATATTTATAATCAATGAATCGAAATATCAAATTAAATATATTTTCAATTAAATCGAGGAACAGTAGAATTATTATCGTTATTTATACATAAAACATTATTAAAAATAATGCCCTGAATAAAAATAAAAAATGTTATTTTTACTTGACAAAAATATAACACCCTCTTATTGTCATTAAAAAATTTAAATTTATCATTGATATTTATTAATACATAAAATAAATTTTTTTTCTATAATTTAAACATTACCAAAAATATTTTATACCCTATAGAACAAAGACCATAAGTACCGTAAGTACCTACTTATATTCCTTTGTATATAATAATAATATTCAATTTATACGAAATCTAAATATTTTGTTATTATTTGAGAGAAGATCAAGATTTATTTAAATTATTATTTTATTTTCGTACTATTAACATAATAATATCTATTCTACGTAGATTTTTTTTTAATGGTTTAGAAATAGCTTTCAATTTTATGTTTGAGAAAAAATAACATTTAATTGTATGTGATTTAAGATTTAGTAATTTAAACCCAATGCTTTTATGACTCGTTATATACCTATTATATTTAAGTAGGTATATAATGGAAGATACTTATAGTTACAGTAAATATGCTTTTATAATCTTATGTAACCCTATGCTTATAACCTTACGCAATTATTATAATTGCGTACCTGCATTTTTGCATACCTATCGTTTGATTAACTATTTTCACATTAAACCTACGTACGTATAGGGTATAGTATTGTAAAAAGATTGTAATCAATAAACTATACATTTCAACCAATTGATGAAAAAAGAATTTTGGACTACTTAATACTACAGTAAACTGTATAATGGTATTTTGTAGTCGATTTCGAACCAACTCGTTTATTATTATCGACGCCATGCCCTTTTTATGTTTACCGATGAATGTGCATTTTACAGCACATATTGCGCGATATCTATTACAGTTTTATAGGTACCCATCATATTATAGGACTCGATAAGTGTTTTCGATGATTCGAACCACTTTGATAAATAGGTACTTGACTATTTCAAAAACACATATAATATCACTTTGTTTTCATTGTTGTCATCTAACAACAATGAAAACAAAACGACAAGAGGTAGTGCCCGAAGCCAGTGCAAGTCCTTTCCACCGTATTCGTATTTATAATATTTTTTCTACTTTGCTTACACGGAGAAATCACCCATGTGGTTTTCTTGCGCGATACCACTTTTTGTTTTTGTTTACTCGAAGATCGTGTGCGAAATATCAAGTCATGAACCGTTGACCCGACGACGCCATAAAATACGACCTTTCTACGGCGGCGGTGTCGCGGTCGGAGTGAAAGTGTTGCCCGGGTTGGGCTCTCGATGTTCTCCATCAAATTTTCGACGTAACACATTATAATTTCGATTTTATGATAATAGTAATAATAATAATGGAAGTAATGCCCCGGTGATAGTGATATTCGTATAACAATAATTTATTTCGAAATTTATTTATTTTTGTTTTACGCGCAGACCGCAATACAGATGATAACGACCGTCGTTCTGCTGCAGAAGAGAGCTGAAAAGAAAAATGAGAACAAATGCATAACGAATATGGAGATTACCTTCATATGAAAAAGTTTTCGATCTCCGACGAAAGAGTTCGTGATAACAACAAAATTTAGTTATACGAAACCGGTTGTACTGGGACGCTACTCTACCGCGACGACTGTCGGGTTGTGGTGGTCTATCCGCCCGTTCACACGCTACCGCATAAACACGGAATAATTATGATATAACCGTTGACGCCGCCGACCCATCGTTTATTGGTCGCCGTACAAACATTATAATATGTTATTATTACATATATACCTGGCCGAAAACTATGCGTTTAAATAATATATTATATATACACGAAGATGAGTATAATATATGCAAACGCGTACAACGTGAAGTATTTTATAAAATACCAACACCACTGAGAGAAAGTTCACTCATATATACCTATAAGCTCACGCCTACTCGAACCATATAGCTACACTAATGACAATACCGCGTATTTGCCAATTTGATGAAAATGAGTTTTTATAATAACACGTAACTCCATGAAATATATGATTAATTTTTAATTTGGTTTTATATGTATTTTATTTAATACACATTATTATCAGAAATCTAAATATATATTCAAGAAATGTGAAATGTTTATATATTCATATTTAAATGGTTTTATAAACGATATGTATTTAGTACTTAAGCTGTCATAATACGCTTTTTTTTTAATCTATTTTCATCTGATTTATTGATGTCATGCACTCGGAAAACACTATATTATTATATTATGTTGACTTCGCTTCGAATCAATCAAAAGTAAAAAAGAATCGCTCTAAATCTAAAACGATCATAATATGGTTTTATAAATTGCTAATGCAGTAATGCCTCATCTAAAATTTAATTTAGGCCCACCTGATAACTTGGAATTTATATATTTTCATCAGTGGAGTTTGATACACGAATCTTTGGTCTACAGGAAGCTATAACTCGAGAATTTTCCTGGCGTTATATTATTGTAAAAGGAATTTTCAAGTTAGGGTTATCATAATTTATTTTTAAAATACCGGGACAAAAAATAAATTATACTATAATTATAAGCAAAACTAACATTACCCACTAACAAATTTTTTTGATTTAGGTACTCTATAACCTATATAAAATGTAATAATTTTTCTGTTAACGACTTTTCAACTTGAAAACTTCACCTAATCGGTCTCGTGTCCTATTTTCCGACATAATATTTAGCCAGGAAAATTCTTTAGGTCTTTTTCTTTTGTTTTTTTGATTTTTTGACTTTTATTTTATTTAAAAAAAAAACATTGTCTCAAAAATTCAGAAACATGATATAGTTGTCGAAACTTGGTTTGATTATTATTAATGGTGTCTCTACCGAGTATCATAATTATGTCAAATATAATCCGTAACTTCCGAATAGTCTATGATACATTGCTACAATACTATTTATCAATGAAAACACGTAACATACTGTTGTATTTGAATCATGCAAAGTAAAAGAAAATTCGAGGACCATCAATATTACTTTTATATTAAGTTCTTAAAAATGTATAAAAGCTCATATGTGATAGTTGATAACTAATGATCTTCGCGAGTGATATTTTTGCATTTGACGGTTTTTCAATAAAAATTTTTGAAAGAATTATAAACAAATAAAAAAATTATTTTTGTCTTTAATAACATTACTAATTTAATATATAAAAGTTGTTGAATTTTTTTTTTTTTTGTAATAATTCCCTGTAATAACTACATATTTTAGAGTAAGTGTGTATAATACCCATACCTATGTGAAAAAATATATACAAGATATGTATTTCTATCAATCAACCGTTTTAAAATAGCTGTATAATTTTCAAAAATAGTTTTCTCTAGTAAAAATAAAAAATGTTAATATTAAATATAAAAGTTGGATTCCGGGACATTTGGTCGTTCCAAAGGCTTCGCTTTGAGTCATCGGACGTTATGCTCAAAATCAGTACAGTTCTGGTTAGATCGGGACGTAGGTATGGCAATCCTTGTTTAAGTATATGAGTATCGGAGTATGCTTATCATATTACGAAGAATGCATTTTACGGAAATAAAATATTGTGGGCATTATCAATATATATTATAGTTAAATCTAAAATCTAAAACGATTTCTTGCAGCACGACAGGCATGAAACTGTAGGATATATAAGACGTGGATCCTGCAGGCGATGAACGGAGGTCGTGACTTCATATTCAATGATCTCAATGGAAATCGGGACCGAAATCTAAGATTTTTTTTTTAAATGAACTAGAAAATATATATTCAAATTAAAAAATATTTTTTTCATTTTCACGCTAAATTGTTTTACGAAGTAATTAAAACTTCATCAACAAAGTAAAATATACATCAATAACGGAATACGAGTACCTATTCTCAAATAATTACGATTAATAAATATTAAATTTATTTAGGTTAATTGAAGACTTAAAAAATGGATTCTGGTATCCGAACCTTTAAATACAGAAATCTTTTTATTCAAAAAATTATTCAGAATACAATAGAACCGAAAGCTTACCGGTTAAGAACAAAATCTAGGTTACAGTTTCTACGTGTGAAACCCACGTGCTATACCGCATGGTGTATCCAAAACTAAAACTATGATGTAACCGCTGTTATAGTGCTTACTCATCGTTTACGACTTACATACGTATCGTTTATTCTGGCTAACGGCTAAACAATTACGTTACAAAAATATACGTTTATAACAATATACACAAATTATTATGTACGAAAATCGAGTAGATTATATGCCAAAAGCTATTTTTATTGTGTTAGCTACAGCATATCATATAGACTCAATTAGGTATTATGGAGATTTCCAAAAGTTGTCTATATTTTACTAATTTAATAATTAAAAGTTAAGTTATAAGTTATATATTTTTAATAGCTTATAACTGAACGAATTATTTTTCATAAAGTTATAGGTACCTATTCAGAAAATTTTTTTTTATCATTTTCTAATTTATTTTTTAAACTTTGTCATAATTTACTTGTAATGTGATTGTAATAATAATATTTTACTCCATAACCATACAAATTGTTCTCCAAATCACTAAAATATGTGTTGTGATTTCTTATCAATGATTTATATTATACCAATATTTCGAAGATATTTTAATAATAAAATTCAACAAATATTTACCTATAGTAAGCCAGTAATTACTTATATATTGTAAAATAGGTAATGTAATATAGTATAAAATAAATAGTGAAAACCCAATATTCACTTTTAACTATTAACTAAAGTTATTTATTTTTAAACTTAAATTAATTTTTTTTTTTTGATTAAATTAGTCTAACCCTTGTGCCCCCAAAATTTTTTCTTCCAAATAAAATCGATAGTTTTTCTCCATGTTTAGATAGGTAGTCTTAATAAACATGTATATGAATAAAGTAAAGTATAAAGTAAAGTATGTATAAAGTTTCAAAATTATAAAAAGTAATTTAATGAAGTAAACAAAGTTGAGAACTTTAACGTATTATATATTCAATGGAACATATTTATTTAAATTAAATACATCATAAAACATTTTAATTTATAAATTATACACATATTATTAACTTTAAATTTATTTAAATGTAATACTTTAAAATATTAACAGTCTTGAATAATTTTCTCTCGTTTAACTGAAATAAATTAGACTTATTCTTCCTTTAGGAAATAATTTTTTAAGGTTCTAATACCTATTGATGATTTTCTTTACCAAAAATCAATTAACTTAACACTTTCGTGAATAAAACATTTTAAAATATATAGTATTATATGAAGATGGGCTAAATAAAACTGAAACCATGAAAATGAAAATTTAAGAAATTTATAATTAATAGAACTAAATAGCATACTTATGGGTATGACATTTCGGAATTTCATGTTTGTTTATCCCTTATTTTGGTATTTTAAATTTAAAATACAGAATTAAAATTTGGAGTTCGACTAAAACTTCAAATTTAAACAATTTCAATTCTTTCAGTCGATTAATCTCAGTATTTTGACAAATGCTACGTGGTATATTAGTAATCGTATCATTCACAATGACCTTAACATCTCAACTCTTTACAAATACTAGCCTCAATTCAATACAAAAATTTCCATATAAACACGAAAAATCATCCAAATCTACTAATTTCAAACCCTTTTCAAATATTCTTCCTAATAACCCTCCTCGTTAAATTAAATATAATTGGTCACGTGATCTATTAAACTAATTATAATATCTTAAGTTAATCGGAAAAATTAACCATTATTATTACCTATAATTACCTCCAGATCCTTGTAAAATAAAAATAAAATACTAATTTACTTATTATTTTTGTAATATTATAGATTGTAAATACACATTTTTAATTTAATAATAATAAAATAAAATAAACTATTGATTACCAACATCCTCTATCGCATACAACATGTTTGATAATACACTTGGTAATAAAGGTTTTTGAAACCTTTTAGTTTTCAGCATAAATTAGTATTTATAAATTAGAACTTTTAGTTTTTTAAAACTTACAAAGAGTTTGAAGACTATCGAAATAACGACTTTATGATAAACATAATATAATATATAAATGTAGATCTTCTTGATTTTCTATAATTTACTTAAAAATCATACGAATATATGCATTCATATCTTAAGATAAATCCCATAAAAATTTAGTAATTGTAAGTTTAATTTTTTTTTTTTTAATGTCGAATATTGAACTAGGTATAACCAGTAAATATGTGAAAAATATATAACTCAATAGATACATTTTACGGGGTGACAATATGTTTGGATTAATATTTTGTTGAGATTTTAATATAATATTATAAAATATAAAAAAATTAAAATATATATTTTGAGTTTCATACGTGTACATGTATTATCTTATACCTAGTATTTTTTTTTTTTTGCCAAATTGGAGGAAGACAGCAGTCTTGATAACAAATTTTCTACTAAACTTGCTGTTAATATCAACACATTATTTTTATATTTATATGTTAACATTCATTTTTTTTTCATTATTATCACATAATTATCTATATTGCTTTTAATATATACCTGTATATTACTTATAGTAGATACATGTACACAAAAATAATCCCTGTTAATATGGGTACAATTTAAACTTTTAAATTGGAGGGGCTGGAAAAGAAGTTATAGTTTTTCAAAATAATCTTTTACTTTGTAGAAGTAATAATTGTTAAAAATAAATAAGATACGTAGGTATATACTTTGATATAACCTATAAGTTTTCGGAACTTTTTCTTATACACGTATAAATTAACTCGACTTCGAACCAATTTTAGCAGTTAATTATTCGAATCCGAATCTGAACTGAATCTTATCTTTTTTTCTTGTAAAAATGCAATTAAAATTAATAAACTAGGTTTTAAATATTAGTGACATAATAATAAAATCAATAATACGAATAGGTAAGTACCTAAATAAAAGTAATATCGTTATTTTTATTTACGAGTATTAACCCGCGAGGCCACGAATCGTGATAATATATCCTATATCTATAAAATGTTAGTTGGGTTCGAAATTAATTTCAAATTAGATTTTTGAATCGAACCAAAGACTCAAATTGTCTGAACGGATTTTTTTCATATGGAAATCCATTTTAGAACCGAACCCCGAACACCCGTAAGTTCGTAAAGTGGTTCGGAACGTTAACAGTTTTCGACTCGTCTCTGATGATGTTTTTTGGTACGTTTCTGGCACGAATTTGATTCGTTTCAAAGGGGCTGATATTTCATAGTATTTAAGCCTTCCGGCTTCCAAGTACCTATCCACAAAATTGCGCCTACGGCCACGATTCGTCAAGGTGAACGTTACGTATACAGTTGTACCTAATATGCGTATAGTATGCACTGTACGACGATCGATATTGGCTTTATACACATATTACAGCACGACACATACTCGACTCGAACACAAATGTAATAAACGGTATTTTACTCGGAGAAAGTTCACTCGTATAAGCTCACGCCCACCCATAGGTGTGCATATATAGTATTTGCGGTGACCGCCACTTTCATTTGCGGTTAATATACACCCGTTCTCACATGATTCGAGGTATTCGTTCGTCTCTCGGGGGCATCCGTGCGTCGTATATCATCATATACGCTGATGAACGTCGGTGATGAGCCTGCGACACACCGCGGAGAATTTTTCCAAAAATCAATACTTAGCGTACTCCCCTCGGGTCATAAACGATTTAATTTATCGTAATAATTAATAAACGGATGAAAGTCGATTTGACGTGTACTATTACATTTTACGGGTCTTTGACCGCGGTGTCGCGAATCTTCCGATTTTTTTCGGGGGTTTTTTTTTTTTTTCGGAAATATATTTTATAACCGCGTATTATGCAAGATAATAATATGTACGTGTCGAGAGACCTTCTCTCCCGGACGTCTCGGGATCGCGGCACTTCCGTACGACTCACAAAACGATCGTTGTGACCTTTTGACGATTGTCTATACAAGCCAACGAAGGTTTCGTCTTGGAAAAAAATTTTATGGCTGTTAAAAATTAACAGTTAGTTTAGTTGTACCGCCCGATTTTTAAATTTTTTTTTTTTGTGTAGCTAGAATGACGTAATTTAATACTGTATTAAATTTCAGGTCTTAAAATCTAAAATTAAGACTATTATGAATTAAATGACTCAAATTTTAATATTGTTATGAAAATCCTAAAAACGGGTAAAAATTTTCGAAAATTATTTTGTATATTTTTTATATTTTACGTATATACGTTTGTGCTGAAAATTGATGCCTCTAGCATCAATATTTTTGAAGTTATGAAAAATTTTACCACAAACGTGTTTACTGATTTTTATGCTTAATGTTTTGATACTTTTTTCTTAAAAAATTACAAATCGAAAATGATCTCTTTAAAGTACCAACTAGATGCAATTTTCTACCAGAAAATAGTGCTACATATAATGATCGTGGCACTTATTCTTATAGATTTATTTGGGTACAAATATAAAAAATAAAAATAAAAACACATCTTCGTAATTGCTTTGCTCAGAATCTAAAATGAAAATGTGCCCCATTGTATTATAATTAACAACTAGTCTCGACTCAATAGTTTGAAAAAATTGCCCGAGTTGACATCTTAAACAAAATGATATACAGTTAATGAGTATACGTTCGCAACAATATTAATGATGACTTTAAATAATGTTCCATCTACTACAATTAAGTTGTCATTTACTCAATGTAACCAACGTGGTGTAGTCTCATTTTATCTGGTTGGTTCAATATAACTTTATTAAATACCCTATTCTTAGCTATATTTACTACATATATACAGTCCATTCTAATATTTTTGTCCTCAGTAACTATTAAGTACTTGGTTTTTTGAATAACTTTGCAATCTTCAAATTTATTCTTCTTTGATATTCTCTAGTATCTGAGTTTCGTGTTGGACCATACATTTTCCGTAGAACTTTTCATTCAAACATCAGTAACTTTCCTTCATCAACTTATATCGTTAACTAAACGTTTCATATCCATACGTATATGAATATATAATTTTGTTTTAGTGTCTCTTGATAACTTTCAGTTAAACACCTTATGTATGGCATAATATTCACAGTTTTCTAAATTTACTAAAAGTTCCGTTTCATTATAAATGTTATATCTAGAGCTCATGTTAACACCTATATATTTAAAGTCATCTACTTGTTCGAAAAACTATACTGTCCAACGTTGAGGTTTTGCTTATTTATCGGATGCCTGATTATAGCCATACTATATCTATAAATACTACAACCATACATACACTTTATTATATTTTCATTAATTGTAGATCAGTCTGATTCTTTGGATAACTTTTAGCTTTTAACTTTAAAGTACTTGTTTTAATTTCATCTTTAGATTCCTTAAAATAGCAATGTCTTCATCATATATCAGTATAGTATTGTTTTCTACAACTCCATGTTCCTATTATCCTGAAATTATTTAATCACTTGTTCCAGGGCCTAAGTTCAAAAAAATGAACCAGAGTTAGTGCATCTCTCTGCCTTAATTCCTAATTTTTGTTTTTAACTACAAAATATTTGTGTATCTCTCCTAAGTAACGTACATTATATAGCGTGTTTGCATTGCAGTTTTAAATTAAGTTGAATATTGCATATTTAAAAACATATTCTAACCTGAACTCAAACAAGAACTCTTATTTCATTAACCAGAATTGAAACCTTAAAATATTATTTTTAAAAAACCTAAACGAAAAGTGAAAAACTTCCATTTTCATATCAAGTTCCATCTTCCTAACTCTGAATTAAGTTATAATATGAATGCTCATGTAAACAATTCATTATTATCGATGTTAGGTATCATTTCATAAAAGAAAGTCTTTTAAAATCGTTATATTATTATATACATAAAAAAGTCATTGGACAAGACTCAAAGGAAGGTGTTCGCCTTCGTCGCTCTTCTCTTTCTTTCTCGTCATAATAGCTCTTGGGAAATCATTTACCAACCTATAGGTATTATACCCATCAAAATAGTTATATAGATACCTATAGGTACTAACGTTATTTATACTTCTGCAATACATGGTGCAGGCTTTCGATTTTTTAACGACTATAATGAATTAATTATCGTACGTATATATTTTATACGAGTGGCTTTGTGTAACGAATATATTATTATGTGCACAAACAGTGGGTTATATTATTATTATATATTGTATAATTGAATTGTGTAAAAAAAAAAAAAAAAAAAAATGTATTACATAAAACCGTGGACTGATAATATATACCTATAATATGTTTACACTGACCCGGTAATATTGAGTTGAAAAAAAAACAAACGGTCGATGAAATTCTCTGCATATAGAAATGTATTTATATGAAAAAATAATACGGATGCCATCATTTAGTCAACATATAAATTGCTTTCACCAAACACAGAGCACATAATCGTATATAATTTACAAATTAATATCGCACATATGCCGCGCACGTCTTGTAATATGTAATGTATTGTTGCACTGCAAGTGATTGTTATCAGATTGGATATTTAAGACTATGTCTTTGATTGTTGTCGTACCGAAAACAGGTTGCTCATACTTTATATGACATCGTCGTTATTATTTTCGTCAAACCATAATTACTGAATAATTCATACTTTTGAAACGTATTGTTTTCATTGTTTATTGGATACGACCCATAATATGAACTCTTTCGCCCTTTCTTTTAAATATATATTATACTCGTATTACATAATAATAATAATATACTATTAAAACGATATTATTGTTTGGTAGGTACCTAATACTACCCACCTATGGGTAGATGTAAACTAAAGTCAATCCAAGTAATATGAAATATATTAGGACCTAGTTTTATAACTTTTTCAAATTTGAATCTCGGTGAAGATAAAAATATTTGCATGTCTACATAATAACGATAGTGCCGAGCAAAGTTGGTCATTTTAATAACTATATGTATAGTTATGTAGTTAAAAAGTTAATATTTTTTATTTTTTTATATTTTTTAACTCAACTCGAGGGAAATTTTTCCCTCCTCCCACGATGTATTAACTGAGATAGATGATTATAAAAAATTAACTGTGTATAGATAAGTTACTATAATGAAAATTTAAACTTTATAATTTAATTAGTTGATAATCAAAAAATCAATTGATTGAGTTAAAAAGCTAAAACAAGATTAATTTTTTATTAGTTATAATGTACGACATACGGAGTTCGTTATTACTTATATATTTATAATCAAAATACAAATATAATTATTAATTAATAGTATTGGTTTTTTTAAAAACTAAAACCTGGGAAAATATATTGCACTTATTTGAATCATTTTAAAGATTTTAGTTCTAATTTCTCTATACTCAAAAATTAAAATTATATCCAAGTGTTAATAGTTTTTTTTCATTTTTAAGTTAAATTTGATGAATTAAAATAATATTTTATTAACTATTATCAATTTAATTGAAGGCGTTTGGCTTAATTTAACGTATTTTGTTTGAGTGAATATTTTATTAACACACCCGTCTATAGTATCTATATTCTTATAATTATATATAAAAGAAATTTTTAGTGATTGAGACGTTTCGGAAGATTTTAGCTTTGTTTCTATTTAGTTTCCTACATTGAATTTATACCGTTACTTATTAATATGGACACCAATGGGTATTAGAAATTTTGCTTTAATAAAAACAAACTAGACAAAAATTAATTTAAATCGTAATTATTAGAAAATATACCTATTCGGGTATTATTAATATTGTGTTCATGGAACATAATATTATACAGCGATGATCAGTGGCTAGGAAATAGGTTTTTGATTAATAACAACAATACCGCTGATTCAAATATTGATTTGATTTGATTATGTTAGATAGTATTTTCGATTTTAGAAGGTAATAACATATTATTTTATTATTTTCCCGAATTCTTCATTAGGTATAACATGCTTGTATTGTATAATATAATATTACTATCGCTTATTATTCTTATATTGTATCAAATTTGTACAGATTGTATATTTTTATATATAAGATAATAAATAATAAATTAAGTAGGTATTTAGTTTTGCATAAAGTGCCTACTAATTAATACTAACAGTTGCACATTTTTAATAATACTTATAGGTATATAGGTATATAGTATTATACTTATCCGGTACTTTATTATTATAAAATATAATATATCCTATGTAATATTATGTTTTAATACAAATACCTATTAAAGTAATAAAATATGTTTTTTTTTTTTTTTTTTTTTTTAGTAGGTATATACGTGACATAAGTGTCAAAAATTCGTATTGAGTTTTTTTTTTTTTATTAAAAAATAAAAATCTTCGGTTAGGTATATTAATTTTATCAGAAAAATTTACTTTTAAATATAACTATTTGGAATTTTCAAAAACAAATATATTAGAAAATTGAGTGATTTTGGATAGATTTTTTGTTGTTTTTAGTAGAATACTAAAATAGGTACTTTGTTTTACTTATGTATTATCGCCGAAGCCATAAACCACCCGCTAAATACAATTTAGGTCGCAACAAAAAGTATATATATATATATTGATTTAAAATTTTTTTAAAAATGTATTGTACCTACTCTTAATGTATAGTGTACTTAATAATATAGCAAAATATTTTCATTATATTTGTAAAGAACTACTTAATTTAAAAAAAAATTAAATTGTTTATTAAATTTTGGAATTAAAAATAATTTTTATAGAGCCCTTACAATTTTGTAGATATACGATATATAGTTAAGAAGTTATAGTATGTATATAATTTAAATATGAAGCATTTACCTACTCAAAAAAATTAATAATGTTTTGTAAAAATAATTAGGAGCTATTTATTTAACTAATTATCCAATATATTGCAATGACGTTATCGATATTCCTTTTTTCACATATATAACTAATTATATCTATATATATATTAGTTATTGAAAAAAAATTTAAACGATTTTCAAATAATATTTCATAAAATTTCTATCAAATATATGTTTGATTGTGAATATCCAATAGCTTATTGATACTTATTTAATAATAATTTAAAATTAATTTAAGCTATTTGACTGATTATGTGAGAAACTCTTGTTTATTAAAATAACATTTGAATTCATTATTGTGATACTATTGTCAAATGTAAGTACTATAAATGTACTATATAAATATCTGTATAAATTACCTGTATAATTGCAAAAATAATCTTGCTAAATAATGAATTTTATTTTTGTTCTAATCTCATTATTATTAAGAAATCAAATTAATAAAAGATCATCAAACCGAAACGTAATATTTTAACATTTTAAATTCTAATTTAAAACCAAAACCAAAACATTAATACATAATATAGGTAGGTATAGTTATAATACGTTTAGAAACATGATTGTACAATTTTAATTGCTAAAGTTATTATAAGACTGGGATTGTGTAGGTACTCTAAAAAGTCATAAAAATTTTAAAATATCAATTAGGTATTTAATAATTATATAGGTACATGAGATAATATGTCGTAAGTCTAATATTATATACATTTGACTTATAATCTATACATATTATCATTTGTAATAAGTACCTCAGAATTTCATTAAAAATATAATTAAAATCTTAGCTATGTACAAACCACTCAAACCATTTGGTGCCCTAGGGGAATTAGTTTGTATACTTCCCCTATAGTGACTTGGATTATTATTTTATTATTATTACTAAACAATATATTCCTATAATTCTACGTAAAAATATGTAATCATTAATCGTAAATTATTGCTTTTTTAAGTATTTTCACTATATAAAGTACCATTTTAAATATAAATATTGCGAAAAACATTAATTAAAAGTCATAAACTGACCTAAAAATTCAAAATTTAAAATGTATTACATTGAAATAACCAGTATTACCTGAAACACATGTATTTTCTACCTATACATTGATCTAAGAATTAACAAATGTTAAAAAAAATTGTCAAAGTCTTAGTTATAATCATAATATTACACATGTCAATTACACTATTGTGTAAATTATATAGTTTCGTTAATTCATAATTATCAATGTCCAGTATTACCTTGTTCAAATAAGTCATGGTATCTAGCTGATAAAACGAATATATTAATTAACCTATTATTTATTATAGTATATATTCATTGATAGCTAAGTTACTAAAAAATTTTCCCTGTAGCTCAAATAAAGTATTATAAATAACAAATATCAATGTCTAACAAAGCTAGAATAATTATTCAATTGTGCAAAAACTACAGTTTGATTATTATACCGAACTATTTTTTACAGTTTATATTCATATTACTTCAAATGTATCATATTTTAATTCGCAAGTTTAATGATTTTATTGAATTTGGTCGAGAATTTAGGCTAATTTTATAGGAAAAACAAAACTCATAATAACGTATAACTTAAAATCCAAATTGGTCGGTTAATATTATCCCATAGATAACTTGTTAAATCATATTCGTTTTTTTTTTATATAATGACAATAGGTTAAATTAATGAAGCCAAAACATAATATTTTTAGGTTATAAAAATCTTGGAAATAGTGTACCTGATACATTTTTATATCTATATAAATTATGATAAAATAGATATAAAAATGTATTAGGTACATTATACCCAAGATCAAATGATTTTAATAATAATATTAACAAAAATAAAATAAATTAACCACTGGCAATATCTTTAGGCAACAATATATAATCTCCTATAAAAATATCTCCTAAATGTTTATGCTACAAAATATTATACAAATACTTAAATTAAACTTCTTGAAATATTGTTATTCTGGCGAGTGTTATGTGATTTCTTTATGACGTGTGGGTTTATAATAAATAATGTTTTTTGATTTAGTAATTTTGTAATTTATAAAACATTTTAAGATAATTATTTTTTTTATTTTACACTTAAATAAAAACTAAAAAGTCATATTTTTTATCTTAAATTATCATTAAAACAAATTTTTTTAGAGACATATTTCGACATGTTATAACCAAACGTATTACCTGATAATATTACCCGTAACTCAAAAAAGTGAAGTTCATATTTTCCCAAGGTGGAACGCTAGTTCAATACTTAATTAATTAATATTTAGTTAAATAGAGTTCACTACCTAACTTAACTCTTCAACATAACCAGTTAACTAAGTGTATCTAATTTAAATTTATCGCATTATATATATAGTAAATACTATCAATAGTGAATATTATTGTTCATTATAAGTAAAGTTTAAAAAATATATTTATATTTTACTTGAAATCAAAATTTCATAACAAAAATATGTTTTAAATATAAAAATTATTAGGTACTTGACCAATTATGGTTTTAGAGAAGTATATCCATTTTTGTATAAAATTGACTTTTATTCAGTTGGTACAGTTGGTTTTTTTTGTATTTGTATACAGAAAGAAAAAAGTAGTTGTATAAAATTTAAAACACACATAAAAAAAAATTACTTATTGATTAACCGAGTTATGTTGAATTAAATCATGTTTCCATTTTTAACTTTAAAACTGGTTACTTCAATAATTATTAATACACTATAAGCTATTAAAAAAAATGTTCCTAATAATTTAGCACGAGGTAATTATTTGTATCATTAACTATTTGCTCATCTTTGCATTTTCCTTAAAATAATAACTAAGCTACCTATGTATTATATGATTATTATTATTATTATTTCTTTTAAATAACAAAAATAGTCTTCTCAGCTCTGTGCTTCTGTTCATATTTTTTTCACACATTATCTAAAACAATTGTTGTCTTTAATATACGCTCGCATGTATTAATTTATAAGAACGCGTAAAAGTGAAAATCGGAATATTATAATAATATTAGTAAAACAACGGGCACGTATTCTAAGCCTAAGTCATTTTTAATTTTATACTTCCGCTTTACTCAAATACTTATAAAAACAAAAAATATGATTTATTTATGAAAATTATTATTATAATGTTTACTATTATTATTATATAATTATTTTTAAGCTAAAAAACTATAGGAATATATGGTATTAAATATAAAATTTACCTATATATTATAACATTCCCAATTTGACTTGATTCACCACTACTATCTGCCGTTCGTGAGAATAAACTTAATTTTTCGATTTAACCGAATATTACTCATTGGTATAACAAGTAAATAAAAAAGAATATCTATTATAGATTCTAATAGTATTTACTTGATTTACAGTGCGAAAATGCGTTATATTATACTTTATGGATCTAAACGTATTTTTCGAAATTTATTAAATCAACACATACTTAATGAAAACATTGATATTTTAACGAATTTTATTCTATTTTTCCCGATATATCTTTAATCTTCGTATAAATATTTGATTTAACGAAATTCTCTGTTTTTTTTTTTTTTTTTACATGGTTTAAAAAGTACATTTTTTTTAAAACTCGGAAACGGAATAAAAAAACTCAAGCGTTATCTGTTTTAAAGAATATATATGGGTAGTAAGTTTAACGTATTATTTGATTTAAATAAATAATAAAATTCAGCGAATAAATTAGTTGATTATAAGTATAATTTATGATTTACTGACCTGCAGAAACATATTGATGTTGTCGGTAGACGTTCTGGACAGCGAGTGGCGTCTAAACGTGGTGCAGACGAAAAGACTAATATTATCATGACGACCGCGGTGCCGACGATGAGTAGGTAAAGATCATATAGGTATACCTACCTATAACGGTAACCGGTCTCCCTGCGAAGAACTTGCAAGCAGTCTCCCGGGGGCGAAAATTTCACTTTTTAAGGTCACCGCGATTGATGATCTCGACATGAAAATACAATGTGAGTAATAATAATAATAATAATAATAATAATATTAAAAATCCCTCTAAAAATGATATATAGGTACCGCCGATTACATAGTGTAATAAAAATAATAATATTGTGCTTCCGGATATTTATTTATTAACGAGTAAAATCGTATTTATTTTTCGAGTAGGTATACCTATATACAATATTATAATATGCTTTAATACGAACGACGAATATTTAGGAATGTACATTGTAAAAAATCAATAAATTTATATAGTGACTATAATTGATTGATCTGACCAAATATATAATATTACGCAAGACATGTAATTAATCGAAACATAATATTATGAAAAAAAAAAAAAAAAAAAAACCCCGTCAATTTATATTCGTATATTATAGATATATTTTTATTAACGATATAATATCTTCTTGCATTAATCAACAATAAACAATAAATAAACAACAAACAATTATTATTAATCTATGCGAATAAAATCTTGTAATATAAACAACATGATTTTGTGTAGTGTTTTTTTTTTTTTTTTTTTTTTTAATAGTAACAACAATATAATAAATTGTATAAAAATACATAGCCATAATATTTTGTAAATAATATATTATGTATTATGAAATTACATTCATTTAAACTTAAATTATGATTATATTCAATGGGAGGTAGTAATCTTATATTTCACTCTTGCTTTAATATTGCGATCCGGATAAAATAAAATCTATTCCTTCTAATTAATGTTATTAATTGATCTGGAGCAAATATTATCCATTATAGCTGTGTTACAATTATTATTATTTACGTTATTTGTTCTGGAAAAAATGAAATCTATTCAATATTTATAAAATATTATTTGCTTCAGAGCAAATAAAATGTGTTTGTTTATTATTCCTTCGTCTCAAGTAGGTGCCAATTTAAGGCAAGGGAGCGAAGGGTCAAAAATGTCTAGCTTATATTGTATTTTTGTTTATTATAATAAACAAAAATACACAACAATAAATTATTTTAATCGTATTTCAACTTAACAACTATTAAATCATATTTATTATTTAATATATTATATGTCCATTAATATCCACAACGCATACGAAACGTAGCTATTTTTTTTTAACTTTTTTTTTGAAACTTGTACGTACAATAAAAACTACTTAAGCTTAATGAAATACATATCAAATATACTAATAATAATCATATATAAGTAATATATGTCGTACCTATTCGTATTATAATAAATGGGCAAAATATATTGAATAATAATACCTATATAATTATTAAAATTCAAAATGCAATTATTTATAATAAAAAGAACTAATAGATTTTATTTGGTTCGAATCAAACAACATATAGAAAAAATAGATTTTATGTGTTCTGGAAAAAATAACAAAAGGAATAAATAGATTTTACATTTGCACCGGATCGGACAATATAAAGAGTCAAATACAAGCTAACTCTGGACCTCTGAATTCTGAAAAATTCCCATAAATATTGAACAAATTATACAATACTGTACTCCTCGAAATCCTATAGAAATCCTACGGAATTTTGTTACGTTAATTTTTACGTAAAAAACTCGAACTTGACGACAAATGACATTTCATTTTTCAAAATATTAAATGAACATTATTATCGTATCCAATTATTTTAAACGTTGGTTTTCGTGATGTCGTTAGTTTTTTGTGTCGAAAAGAATTATTTTTTTTTTTTTAGTTTTAAATATATGTTTAGCTATGTACTTGCTATACTATAGTAGATAGGTAATTTAGTTTTCACGAACTGTACAGTATACACGTTAGTGTTATTTTGTTTTTGTAAATTTGTTATAATGATTAGTAGCTATTTTATAGTTGTAGGTGGAAAAAACAAACAAAACTCAGTAGGTACCTATATAGATAAATTATAGTGATAACGTATAAAATTTATATTTAATAAAACAATTAAATTTAAGGACAATTTTCGGTTTTTGGCGAACATGAAAAGAGAAATCAGAAAAATTTCATTTGTTTATATCTCAGTACAGACTATAATTATATTGCATTCAAAAAAGTATAAAGTGAAAAGTCGTTAAAATGCATTTAAAAAAAACATGTACCTACTTATTTTACACTATCATTTATATTATAATCGTTATTTCAGTAAATATTACCTTATGAGGTTTAATATTATTTGTTAAAAATTTTAAATATTGTTAAATATGTATTTTATTTATATTATTTTATTTAAATTTATTTTATTTTATAAATTTTAATGAATTTAAAATATGAACGAAGTGCCATAAAGATTAATTAAGTACTTAATTGAATGATAATATAAATCTAATATTATTAAGTAAATTATTCAATTTTCTGCTGCAAAAAAAGTTAGTAAAACTATTTGATATTCTAATAATAATTAGATAAATCGTATTGTTATTTTTCTGGTGAATTTTTGCAGTTGTCGCCACGCTTTGTCCTCTCTTCTTTTTCTTTTAACCTGTTGATTACTGGCAGTTGATAAAGAATGTACTCCAGATTTTCTTTTTGTTTTATTGTTCCTTTTGGCGCTCCACCACCGGGTCTACCCCAAAACTCATTCCAATTTTCGTGGTGTTTTTGCCCTTCTTGTATATCTTCTTCATGCTCGTGCTAAAGTTTAAAAAATCAATAAATTATATTTCATGGTTTCTAATATTTTAATAATTGAAGAGAGAATATCAGGGAGTATTTTCTTAAAATTGAACTTTAATGAATGAAGTAATATATTTTTTAGAAGTCTTTTATGTTTTTACATTAAAATAGTAAAATATATACTAGTATACCTATATATAAATATAATGTTATTAAAAATAACAATATATAAAAGTAAAATTAATATAATTATAAAATAATAATATATAAAAAAGAAAATGTGCCTAATGTGTAAAAGTAGCTCGTACCCTCGACTTCAAAGCTTTATTTGTGGACAATAATGACACATAATTTTTATATTATTTTGTCCAAATTTAAAAGTTTCGTGTAAATATTAATTACTATTAAACACTAATTTAAGGAATTAAATTTGCAATAAATATTTTTCTAAACTTTTTTTATTTTTACTTTTCAGTAAACTTTTAATAGGTACCTACTATAATAATTGAATACAAAGCATACGAGTTCTGTAAATCAATAATACGATTTCACGTATGTATAAGACAATTCCTATTTATTTGATACTGTAAAAGTCCAAAAATGATAAGCTTTTGTGTACAATAATAAATTACTATCATTACATAATCATACACAAATAATTCTATAATAATTTATAAAATATAGTTATTAATTTAATTATTTATATCTTCTTTATTAATTCTTCTGTATGTGTTCAGTATGTCACTGAACTACTCCTAAACGGCTTAACCTATTTTGATGACATTTTTTGTAGATCGGGATCTAGGAAATTTATTTTTTGTTTTTTGACGAAAATATTTATATTTCAAGATTTTTTGCGTATCATAACATATACCCCCCTCCCCAAAATATTTTTTAAAATGAAAAAAACCATAAGTTTATGAATACACAAACAAGTCTTTTTTATGTACCACGTTTCTGAAAACACTGTTGAAAATTTTTACGATTTTTTTTGACAAAAATCTTCCAATTACTTCCATGAGTTTTCCCATGTCGCCTAATTATTTTGCCTGTGGTGGGGAAGGAAGGGGTATATTGTATTAAGATAGTTGTGGTGTATTGAAAATTAAAAAATTAAAAAAAAAAAATATTGGATAGTTATGCGAACTCTCTATTTTAACTACAACAAATAATCGAGCTGATATAAATTCAAAAAATAATTAATGAATATAAGTTATACATTTAATAATGGATTACTTTTCCATTGATACAGTTATTGACAGTGAAGAATCAATACATTTTCCTACAGAGTTCTTATATTCTCAAATACCATCTGGTATGCCTCCACATAAAATATTATTAAAAGTTGTAGTTCCAATTATATTATTAAGTACTTTGAATTCTCCTTTATGAGAGAAATCACTAAGTATGAATAGTTTATGCAATGGGACTACGTTCCGTGTTACTTCTTTTAAAAAAAAAAAAGTAATTAAAGCTGAAATTTTGACAGAATGTGCTAAAAGAGAAAAAATATTTTTACCGAAAATATAAAAAAAAAATAACATTTTACCTGAACGATTTTCCAATTAAATTCAGAAGAGTTCAGTTTCCAGTAAAAGTTTGTTTTGCAATGATAATAAATAAAGCGCAAGGTCAGATATTAGCCCATTGTTGAGTGGATTTTAATAATAACTGTTTCTCACATGGACAATTATATGTAGTATTTTCTGGAGTTGGAAAACCTGACGTTTACACGTTTATGCACCACAAAATAAAACTCTGAATGTGGTATATCATAAGGGTTTGATTTATGTCATTTGTTAGTACATTATTTCATTCAGAGTTCAGTCTATATGTATAAGAAAATTAATATATAAGCGTATAAAAATATGTTTATAGAATCGTTCTTTATAATAATATATGTATAGAACCATTTTTAATAATAATATGCCTATAGAATCATTTTTTATTTGATTTTAATCATAAATTAAGTTAAATTTTTTATTATACTTATATTATAAATAAATACATTTTCAATCAAAACTGCGCACGAACGAAACCGGGTAATTCAGTTAGTATATATATTTATTTTTGGTTATTAGATACTTATTAACTTATTGTACAATAATATACTCTTCCATTAACTTTACGTTTATTTCTACAATTTCACTATTTAAAATTGTATTTTTAAATCTTTGGTTAAAATTTGTATTACTAAACGCTTTAAAAGTGATGATCGATATAAATGTATCGATGTATCGAAAAATTTAATTTTCCAGAATTATTTTCATTATTTCGATCGAAATCTTCGAAGAACATTACTGAAAAAACAGATTCAATTATTATTTTAAAGTAAGCTACAATTTCACAAATCTTATTTGATTAGTTTCATAATATATAAACAGATACATAATTGAAAAAAAAAAAATTTTAACTCCATTGAATTTAATAAAAGCTCTTAGATTGTACAATAATACTATCTATATATTATATGTATACCTGCTACCTACTCATCGATAAAATTTTCCCCATTTTAAATTAAGATTATAATAATATGATTTATGATACTTATATATTTTAGATGTATTGTATTAAGTACTATAATAAATATAGGTGTATTGTTATTAGTCACTCATCCACATCACATAATTGTATTCTTAATGTATTTATATATTATTTATTCTATTTTTTTCGAAATTGAAATAAATCTAATAAAATAACGACCGATTGATCGCCCCCATAACCCCTATTTATTACCGCTTCATAAAACCGCTATTGAAATAAAATATAACTGAATAGCAAATTTGGCCATATTCGTTGTCTAACAAAACATAAAAATAAACATTAGATTCTGAGTGAGTGGAGAGGGGAATCTCTTGATTTAACAATGATATTTATTTTAATATTGTATGTAAATTGTATGTTAAGTACCTACCCACAGCTCGGTACTTCGAATCACTCACTATAACTTATACGAGTATAACATATTATATACTTGAAAATACTTTTTTTAAATACATACCTACTATTTATTAAGAGAACTTTACACGTGCCCACTCTTTTTAAGAAGAATTTTTAGAAATTTTAAATAAATATTGAGAAAAATTCAAATTAAACAGTTTGATGTAATTTATACAAGTAGGTAGTTCTGAATGTAAATATCTTTATGAATTGTTGAAATTGTTGTGCAATCCAAAAATGTTCTTTGATATAAAAAAGTAAAACTTGTTTCACCGTAATGAGAATCCCGAAGGCTACGGTAATAACTAATATGTTAGGAACAACTAGTTACAAGAGATCTTTCTATTATACATACTTATAGGAAATAATATTATCTGTGTTCTCGCATCTTCATTTTTTAGATATTTTATTCCGATAACTTTTTAAATTTAAATAATAACACTCACATAATAAAATAAATAAAAAGTATGCTCGACACGGTACCGTATTTTCGTCATCGACCGCGCATGTGCATCGTCTTGAATTTTTCTGCATTCGGTCGATGCATTAAAGTGCATACCGGATACAGTTCATGTCGCATGTTGCTCACCCTGTATAATATTATTATGACTTCGAATATTATATGGTATACAAATGCAATAAAAATATACGTGACGCAGTGCCGGATATGGGGGGGGCGATAGGGCGATCGCCCCCCCTCTTGGGCCGTGTTTTATTGTATTACCGCATTTACAAAATGTCAACAACAATTTTGAAAAATACATCGATGTTTCGATGTTATTTGTTAGATAAAGACGGTAATATTATTCTTAATCTACAAATATATAATAAAATGCCAATGAATGTTTTCCCCCCATGACCACAGTGACCGTCCGTATTGCCCGTTTATTACGTCTCGTTTTCCCGATCCGAACGGATGAAAACACAAAATTAAGACCTTATGAGAGCCCGGGTTGTGGTCGGTCTTCGCTGAGCCGCCGCCGCCTCCGTCGTATTTTCTCTTCAAAGTTCTTATCTTTTCTTATCGTCGTATACTCGCACCGACCTCGAACCAGTCCCTAAAATCGTGTGTAGTACGACACACTGTGTGATACGAAAAAATGAATGTGTACTAGGAAATTAGGAAGTATTTTAATGAAACTAGCTAATTCTACATTTCTACATATTATAATGTTGGCGAGAAAAATAATAAAGGTCATTCAAAGCAAAAAATTAATTAAATGTGTAGTACGAAAATTAAAATATTTCAGGGGCTGCGGATCGAACTAAAAAAATATTCTGTGCTTCCCGTCTCTCGGTTCACTGAATTTAATTGATAGATATTCTGCGCCTCTATGGTATTATTATGATATTTCGTTTATATTGCAAAATAAGCAAATTTATTATTTTAAAATGAAATGTAAAGGAATAAAAGGACCTCTAGATTCGTTTTTTAGAAAAATTAAATAAATATAAAATTATATTTATTGTTTATATTTTTTCCATCTTTTAGTATGAAATTTTGAACTCATCAATGATGTACAAATTTCATAAACTAAAATTTTTAATTATACATTTAAATAAATATAAATAATAAAAGAGGTAAATTAAAGTACTGAATTAAACGTTTTTTTTTTTTTTTTAATTCTTTATTATATTTTGTTACTTTGCGTATGTACATTTTACAAAACGATATGCAGGTATGATCTTGACATGAAATTTATAGTTTATATATATGTAGAATACATACTATGTACTAAACTATAATTATTTATTGGTAGGTTATAAGATAACCTACATTTAGGTACCTTTGTAGGCAGTGGTGCCGAAATATATTTTGTCAACCGATTCAACTATCCAAAATAATACACCCACCCACTTCAAAAAAAATTTCCTAAAACTACACTAAAAAAAGAACTTAAAATAAGCAAAATAGGGTCTTTCGTAAAATTACAAAAGTATGCGAACCGTCGACCCATTCACCTCTAAATTTCACTATCTATATACATATTTAAATATAGTCTTAAGAACTGAAAACATATAAGTAAAATTAATACTGTTACTCTTTTAAAGTACTTAAATTAAGTTTTTAAAAATTCACCCACCCCTTTCCCCCTTAGATGACTTCTAGATCCGCCACTGACGTAATGTCACTAGACTTTATATTTGTTGCCTACCCAATAAACGCAGATCAAAACTGCCTACTGTTATCAATCGAACATACTTCTTGTTTATTTTACTATGATAACCCTAATATGAATAATGCAACGATAATTATTACTCAGTAATTTCTTATGTTATAAATAACACCATTTTCTTAGAGCACTGGTTATAACAAATTATTATGTTGTATATCTTGGCAAAATGAATGTTTGAAATTTACCTATATAGTTCTTACGTGGGCTAATTCTAAACTCAAATAATAATCAGTGTGTAATGATTATTTTAATAAAATAAAAATTTAGAATAATATAAGACGATGCAAAAAGTTATACAAATGTATATATATATATATATATTTATATATATATTTATATAAATTTTAAATCAATTTTAAGTTTTAATTTATATGCAAAGATATTTTTAATAAATATAATATTTATAGTAAGTTTGAAAATTGTTTTTATTTTTCTCAAGTCATGTCTTTCTTTATGTTATTGTATATAATATATTAATGAAATACTTGCTTGTTTGCGTTTTTCACGTCCACTTATTTGATTTTCAAGAAACGTATGATACTCTTTTTCGTCAATCAAGAAACTGAAAACAAATATTTATTATTTCAAGTTTCGATTAATATTCATGTTACATTAAAATTGTATTTGTATAACAAAGAATTTAATTGATAGTTCCTATTATCAGATAACAATGTACTTATTAAGATTGTATAATATTTAAAAATGTTTTATATATATTATTTTCGAATAAGGTTTATTATGTACATTTGATTTTATTTCAAGTATAATTCCATAAAAGTATATAATATAATAATCTTACTTAGATTTTGGATCATATATTCTCGTTACATCACTAGTGTGTAAAGGAAATTTCATGGAATGTCGTCTCCTCGATGCCAGTAATGGAGCTAATTCCACACCACCGGTCATTAATTCCTATATTATAATATATTTATATAATTAATTTACCTTAGATTTTTACTTCAGGTATTTTTATACTTTTAAATATTTATTGTAGACAATTAATATTACGTTGAAGAAAAACGAAATTAATTTTTATAGTTTATATTATTATTTTTGATTCTAAGAAATGCGTTTATTTTCACATATTCTACTATATTAAAGAAAAATATTTTTAATGTAAAACATCATAAAATTATGATGTTCGATGGCAAAACTGTGTGGAACTTAGGTTTGACCAATTTCAATTTTTGAAAACAGACTTTAATTAATTTACATGTGTACTTAAGTTTAATCGAAGAAAATTTCAATATTTAATTTTTTTTTATGTAATAAAATTTATTATAATGAATTTTTTTAATATTAAAATCGCCTTGATTAATCCCAAGTAAACATGTTAAAAGGACGCCACACCGACAATTTTTCAATGAAAAACTTGCATTAGCATTTTTCATTTTTATTGTTCCTCTTAAACAATATATTTTTATAAAAATATTACGATATTTTCGGTGCTTTCTCTATTGTCATTTGCATGCGATCCCAATCTCAATATTTTGCCATCCACGTAGCCCTATAAATAAAATAATATGTTTTGTTATTTTATAAATTATCGTTATGAGCTATACGCGTAAGCAATACGCCAATTATAATGTGCAACGTTTATTTGTAACCAAAACAAAACATACTTGTTCAAGCCAAAGCTTAAGCTTATATTATATAGTATTACAATTTATAATTTATTTTTTAAAAAAAATACATAATACAATCGTAATATTAACATATTATATATATATATATAAGTTTGTAGGTAGAAAGCAAAGTTACAGAATTCATTTGTAGGTAAAAATATAATGTTAATCAGTGTTCAGAAATATTTGTTACCAACGAGCGAAAGAAGTTTTTTCCAATACTTTTTGGATCTCTCCAAATAACACCCCCTGGGCATGGCTTACCCCAGGGGTCTGCCATCGAATTCTAATAATCATTTTATAACTTGTTATATTTTATAACTTGTTATATTTTATAAACGACTTGTACATGTTATTTTATTTTATAACATGTACAAGTTGTTTAAATATTCATATTTTGTATACAATATTACTAAGCTTACCAACTGTTGGTCTTTGATTATCTCTTTTCTACGGTTCTCTTCGACTATTTCTTGTTTTTCTCTGATCATTTCATCTGAAAGTATACATTTTATTCCATTTAATTTTCAGGCGTTTTAGACAGGCAACATAATGTGAATAATTGCATCTTCGTTATTTAATCACATGCTCATAGCGCCGTTTTGAGAATTTTACGGAATTCTTAAGTAGATAAATAAAACATGGGATACCTTTTTAGTTTTTGAAAATGGTATTCTTAAGGGTGGATACATTGGAAGGGTAATTGAAAAAATCCCCCCTCCGTTCAAAAACAGAATTTGAGTAAAATGGTGTAAAAAATAGGTTAATGACCATTTATTAATTTTTTTGTTTATAACTCATAAATTGCGCCTCACGTTCAAGACATCTGTATCTGCTTCTGAGTGTTTTTAAATCAATTATTTCTATAAGGGACTGAACGCAGTATTTGAAGTTTAGTTATTAATCAATATTGCATTTAATATTGTGCCCATTGTTTTAATCTCCATACAAACTATTTCTACCACAGTATGATATATCAAGGACCAAAATAATGCACATCCAACTTCAATTTGAAATTACTTCAATCTTCCACGACTGATATCTGACTTTAAATACATTTTAATGACCTATAATAGATTTCAATGACTTAAAATAATAGTTATTATAATGACGTCAAAGTGGTAGATCGGACTTATTTTCGAAATAATGACAAATTCCAATGTTTACAATTTTACAATATTGTTTTAAACTATAAATTATCGTAGTAAAATCTTTGAGTTGTGAGTTTTTGAGTTCGAGTCTTCCATTTTTTGTATTTTATTCGAAATATTTTCATACACAGTCTTCGATTAAAACAGAGTAAATCTACAATATCCCCCCAATCCACTTTATTGTGAAATACTATATCGGGACGTATGGTACATAATGGTACAAATTAAATTAATTTCTGGTGTAATTATAGAATTACACCTAATTAAACAATTAAATAAAACTAATAAAACATAATAATAATAATTACCTATACTCACTGGAACACAATTATTTAATTCCTAAAATCAATTTAGCTCAACAATATAACACTATGTGGTTTACAGTCAAGATAAAAGATAATAATATATTATTTCAAATGGTTCTAAAATAGTTCAATTTTCAATATGTTAATGTTAAATGTTTTTTTGTTTTTCAATTTGATAATAATATTACCTAATGGCTAATTGTATTTATTGTTCACTTTGATTTCGGAATTACAGCTAAAGGGGACGCAAAATTTTAAGTAATAAACCACAGCGAAATTGTACTGTATGCATAAGATGAGATAGATATTAAAAATATCGAGTTATCCCTAACAGCATGTACCACATATTGAATACACAATTCGGTCTTGACAAGTGTTACAGTTCAGTTACATTTATTTACATTCGCCCTTTTGGAGTATCCTTATAGGATAAGAGCTATAAGCAAAAAGGGGGTAATGTATGTTCACTTATTAATTTATTCTTAAGTTATGAACAATCCAAAATTTGGTTTTGGACTACCTAAAATAGTGCCTTTTAGTTTGTTAAACACCAGAGTGTGTAGCCCACGTTATCTTTGACCCGGGCCAATTTTCACTGTTATTATATGCGCAGCAGCGATTAAAAAATTTCCCCTTCGTTGCCATACCGCTTATCATATATGCGAACAATACAATAACGCTCAAAACTAAAGTCCTAATTATTATTAATTTTAATTTTCGCCTTTATATACTCAACACAATGATGACGTACATTCTTAAAGTATCTATTAATGGCGGAAAGACGAATATAATTTACTTATTTTAAAACGTCTTGTTTTCCGATATTAGCACGCAAGCTTGTACGGTATTCTTTGGTTTATAATAGAGTCAAGTATACGCTGGTTGCTGGACCTAAATATTTCTACTTTTTGATGTTACAACCTTCTTAAATATTTCTACGATTTCAATAAACTCCAGTCTGCTTTCGATCAGACTTCTCTATTCGACTTAAACACGATTTCAACGACTTCGTACTGACTTCAACGATTTCTACCCGACTTCTATGGGATTTTAAAACTTCAATGAATTTGACTGATTATCTAATGATTTGGATACCGATATCAGAACGTGGAGAGCTCTCTGTTCTATCATAATCAATATATTAAATAATACTATATACAAATAAACATTAATTTACAATAAACAATTGCAAAGTATAAGAATTAAGTCCAAAAAAAAATCAACATGTTAGCTTCAACACTATAAATAAATATAAAAATATAATATTTAATTATTAATGAATTTTCATTTATATATTAAGTATTACCTATATATTATATATATAGATCAGACTTAGGGATAAAATACTTTTTAAAAGTGTATTCGAAATACTATATCTTATATTTATGTGCTAAATTTCAATAATGAGAATATTAAGTAATACAGCCAATTATGTGTGTTTTAGGGGTTTTAATCATTTTAGAACAATTTACATTGAAGTCTGATGTAAAGATACTAAAAAAATGTTTTTTAAATATATAATTAGAACATTAAAAGTTTTTTTTCAAGGAATAAAATACATTTAAGAAGTGCCTATTCAAAATACTGTATAAAATAATTTTAAATAAAAATGAAAACAAGTTTGATATATATTATATATATATTACATATACACAAAATATATAAATTATAATTTGATGTACGTATAGGTATTTAAAAAAAAACATTAACAGGAGACTATTTTTAATAGATATTGAAAATCCTATCTAGGTATATACCTAAATAAAATAATAAAGAAATAATTTATACCTAATATTTATAAGTTGTTAAAAACCAACTTTTTAAAAAAAATTCAAAACAAATATAACTTGAAAATTTTGAAAATATCACAAAAACGCAACTTAGGACACGTCTAGATAATGTTGTTGTCTGTCATTTGTTATTTATTGTATTTTTTTAAGATGTTTCTAAGTTCTCGAAAATTCTGAAGGCAAATTTGGTGTTTCAATTAAAAATTTGTTTCCACAGATGACATTCTCTTAATTGAAAATTGATTATTGCTGAAATTGTTTGTAACGAAAATATACATAAAACATCTATATTATCAATTATATAATTTATTTTATTTTGATATATGAATTATTTTTTTATTAAATAATATATTTTATAATTTAATTATTATATAAAAATATATTATATAGTTATATAAATGTGTTTATTTAGTGTTGTACTAAAACAATAAAGTTAATAGTTAAAATAAAAAGACAAAACATAGAAATTTATATTATATGAATAAAATGATATATTCTATCTTATACACTCATACAAAAAAAATTACATAATTGTATGTTTGTATAAATTCGTTACTCAAAATTTCACACGTTTCACTGGGTCACACCATCGTAATAAAAAAAAAATGTGGACAAAGAAAAAAAACCTCATTGTGAAACTACTAGCTCCCTTGTTCCCTTGTTCCTTTAAAAATCAAAAAACCACGTAAGTTTACGTAAGAAAAATAAAAATAATAATAATTGGTGCGATACAAAAAATCCGTTTGGATATAATATTAAGTAGTAGGTAGGTACTTCAAAAACTTTGTGTAGTCTTTGAAAATATGTAGATACGACGTCCTCTTAAGATTCAATATTACACTAACAATATATAATTTTATTTGTTTAGTTAAATGTTTATTTAAATTTTTATTGAATAATTTTATAATATTATATTTACTTATTTTATTGTATGCCTATGTCGCTTATATGTTATAACGACGAGGATTTGATATTCGATTAAATAATAAGTACATACTATGATAAATGAAAAATTCGTTAGCCCATATATATATAGATATTTTAATAATTTTAAAATTAAAGTAATATAAATGATAATTATATTTATATCAAACACATAACTCTCTGATTGTATAATTGTTTTAGTTTTATACTCCTGAATATTAACGTTTTTTTAAATAGTATATAATATGTTATAAAACCTTTTTAATTCATACGAAATATAATACGTTTCGAAATAATAATAATTACTTTTATCATTAAATCTATATATACATATATATGTATATATTGGTATCTAGTCCTATTGACCAAACCTGGTCGTAGATGGCTGAAATCTTCAAAGAATATTCCATTTATGATATAGACTCCTACTAAGAAAGAATGTTTTTAAATTCAACCTTTAAAGAGGTGAGGGGGAATTTAGTTTCAATTTGTATTTAATATCCAGTCCAAAATGCTGCTTGTAGAAAGTTGAAATTTTCCGATAATATTATTTTATTGACATAGACGCCCGTTATGAAAGGATTTTAACAGGTCGATCACCATCAGATCTTTTGAGATCTTACAAATTCTATCCACAGACACTACGATATTATTAATAACAATTTACTCAAATTTGTTTTGAAAAAAAAAAAATTATCCAATCATTTTAAAAATTCACAAAAACGTCCACGATGATAATATTAGGTCTCGAAATAAAAATAATATACTTAAATTTGTCAATTCACTAATTTATTTAAATTTTCATTAATTTTTTAATTTTTATTATCATAAACATTAATAGAATTATTTATTAAACTGTAAATTAAGTAAAAAACTAAGTATAAACTTATTAGGCTGGGTAATTCTGCTTAAAAATGGTAAATGTCGTCACCCGCACAGTTAAGGCTATTGAAGCACCCCATATTTT
The DNA here is from genome assembly GCA_025469235.1 of Pemphigus obesinymphae. Classification (NCBI taxonomy): domain Eukaryota; kingdom Metazoa; phylum Arthropoda; class Insecta; order Hemiptera; family Aphididae; genus Pemphigus; species Pemphigus obesinymphae. Next base: position 1,232 of record JAIPRL010002188.1, on the reverse strand, counting down.
TTATGGTTTAAGACCAATAAGTGGAACATTCGTTCCGATGTACGATTACTGTTTTGAATGTATGTACATTGTACTCGTATCTATTAATTTATTAGCCTATTTATAAGTTATGTGTGAAAAATAATTTTTTCTTTTTTTTAACCGGTGATGTACGATTGCGCATAATATTCCTACAATAAGACTATAACGTTACGTAAATTAGCAAGAAAATGATTGAAATGTTGTCAAATGATAATGTATATAGTATAAAAGTGAATGATTCTGCCATGTTTATAACTGTAACCGAATGAATTTCCATGTACATTTTCATAATTTTCATTATATTCGTATAAAATCATGGTTTATCACGAGGCATCTTATCATTGTGTATCGATTATATATTCCAATCATATCATATTAAACTGTACCATGCGCAACTGTACTACTATAGCTAGCAGCCTGCTAACAATGTTAACATTGATCTAAATTGGTCAGGTAAACGTAATGTTGAAAAAGGTACTAGACAATCGTAATATACCCTTTTTGATTTAATAAGCCTTAAAATCAAAATTATTTTTAAAAATATAATTAAAATACAAGAAAATATTTTATCAATCGTGTATATAATATTATATATATATCAAGTTTTAAAGCATTTAATATTTTTTGTGCTCCAATAGCTTTAAGATGCTAAATTAATAAATTATGATAAAAATAATTCAATATAGGTACTGAATCATTGTGGTTTGGGCTGGCCGTTGAATAAAAATTGAAACCCATTTCTTCTACTTCCCATTTTAAAGGTTAAAATTCAAAGAATTTTAACTTAGTAAGAAGTATTTAGTAAGTTCGGGCTGGGCATTTGATGAGTCAATCAGGATATATAGGTTACATAGATATAAAAAGTTTCGAAATTACTTTTATCATTCAATAAAATATAAATGTTCAGGGAAAATTATTTAATATAATTTGACACGATATAAACAAAGTAATAATAATAATGAATAGTGATAGTAATAGTATGATTTTATTATCTTTGTTTTTATAATAAAAATAACAATAATAATTATAAATACGGAAATTGTATTATAATTATTATTTGGTTCTATTGATATTTAATCAATCACCAGAAATCACCAGCTATTCGCCGTGCCAACTCACAAAACAGCTTACGGTCATAATCATCCCATTCATAGAATGTTACGCCAAGTAAACCTGTTAGACCATTATTAGCGTTATTTGGTTCTAAATCT
>JAIPRL010002187.1:0-64638 GCA_025469235.1 Pemphigus obesinymphae | reverse complement strand
ATGAATTAAGTTATTTACTCAAGTTAAATAAAACTTAATATCTAGTTAAAACTCGATATAATTCATAAAATCACTTCACAATATGATAATAATCTATGGAAACATGGATTATCCTCTGGATAAAATAGTTATTCAGTAGTAAAACTGTTTGACAAGTTACCAATAACTTTACCAACAGCTTCAGGGATATCTAGACATTGTAGAACGGTATTAGTAAAGATATCCTAAGGATAAATTTAACTATGACTTATCTAAAGGTGGTAGAACCGGCCCTAAGTGAAATAAAATCTAACTTTATAGTTGTTTTCTACCTACTTATATTTGATAATTTAGGATGTATATTAGGACAATAAATCGATTTCCTAATTAGGTATCTATTACTAGGTTGAGACTTATGATTTGTATTCTATCGTTTCTAATGCAGTAAAATAAACTTTATGTAGGTACCCATATATTCCTTTATATTGAAATAAACGACAAATAGGAGAAATATATATATATATATAATATATATATATAGATACCCATTTGAATTGAGTTAAATTACTTTTAAAATCGTATTTCTGTTTTGTTGTTGTTTCGAAAAAATAGTTTATATCTTTTTTATTGTTTCATTCAATCATTATATACATATCTATCAATTTTTTTTTTTGTCGAATTAAATTTTTTTATATTTGTATTTTCTTTGATTGTTTATATTAATTTCATTATTTCGGCCATAGTAAGATAGTAAATCCAAATAGTATAGTTATTAAACACAAAATATATATTATTTAGCAGTGGATATAATCATATTATATCATATTATAATATAATGTAGGTACCTATTCTAAAAAATCCACGTCATTAAAGTTTTGCTAAATATTCATATGCAAAACACCGCGATTAAAATACAATATATTATACTATACCATCTTCGTTTATTACATAACTACAATGATTTTCATCACTATATGGGTAGACGTGTACACGTGTGTAAATGTGTAATACAATTATACACTTATTATATGGTATATTATATATATATATATATCACCGTCATGCGCACGCATTGCTGCTCTTTTCCCTATCTTATTCCTACCATCCTTGCCAATTTACTGCCGTTTATCGGTTTTCCCCTCCCGTGCTCTCCTTTTCGTACATATAGCGTCAAAAACAGCAGCGTAATCTTCTATATCCCCATATCCCATACGGTTTTCTATTCTAAATCTCTATTCTAATATCCCGCAATTCCACCGTATATTTCCTTTTTATTTGCTGTCATGTACGGTCTTTTCGCCGCCAGACAGAAGTCGAGCTGACGTTCAAAATATGCCGGGGGATAATAATAATAATAATATTATATTGTATATGTAGGTACAACAGCGCGGCATCGTCGACCCGAGAAAGGTTTACTCGGTACCCGAGTATATAGGTAGGTACTCTTATGACATATGATTTTTTTTCCGACGAAATTATTTGTATAAAAATATTACTAGGTGGTACACATTTAATATAATATTATACAGTGGGGTAAAAATTATTATAGTAGAGTAGTCCATTTTTGGAGGAAGTTTAAAATTTTGCCCGTTATGTATAATACATATTATATGCAGTATATGTATATACGATTATATATACGAATATAAATACAAGTATATATACCAGCTCCTCACACGTAACACGGACGTTTTTCTGACACCACATAATAACATAATACATATTTATACGTTTATATTATAACTTATATAGTATATAAATAAAACGTTAGTTTACAATGCTATAGTTGGCACGAGTTTTTGTTTAAGATATAATAATATACATCAACCGTGGAAGTGGGCATTTTTTTTCCGCCCCAAATCCTTAAATCGATTAGAGGTACCTTATAATATTTACACTCGGTCGTATTATCTCATTATTATTGTGAAGGCAGTCGTTTTTTTTTCTTTCTTCTCTTGCCATTATCGTCGTTCGTTTTACCGCCAGCGTCGCCGGCGTGACGCGGGGGTAGCATAACCAACTTGGGCGTGACGCCCTGCTCCCTCGAGGCACGCCCATAGTAGCAAATAGCAGCAATGGCCGACCATACTCGACAATTATCGTCGGTACAGCATCCCTCCCGGTAGCGTCCGCTTCATCCCTTAACCGTGCGCTCGGAGGGGGCGCAGGAACGAGTGTCGGCTGCGAGGAAAAACAATGATGGTGGTGGCCAAAAACATTAAGGCCGAGAGAAGACTACCGCCGTTTACCGTCAGTGTCATAATCAGTGCGAAATCGGCCGCTGCCGTTGTATTATCACGCATACAATAATAAATGTCTATAATTTTCGATATATCTACGGGAGAACAATATATTATTAGCAAATAGGTAAATAATCACAAGTAATAATCATTGCAGAAATTGTCGTGTGTAGGTATTTATCATTATTATTATCGTGACCATCCGACCGTTTTAACAGCCCCCGTGTGGTATAATCATATTTATAATATACCTATGTAGTAAAATGTAGTTTTTCGGGGTGCAAGTGCGAATAGAACAAGCGTGTTATACGTTTTTTTTTTTTTTTTATCATGACGTGATTGAGGATTATCGGACGTAGGTACTTAACCTACATAATCATATAATATAGTACAAACCGGAACAAAACAATATTAAAATAAAGAAGGTTTCACTAAGTTAGTATATTATTATCATATTATTGTATTATTATAGTATATAATATGTTACGATGATATATTATAATAGCCACCACTATACCTATATATATATATATATATATATATATATATATGTATATATGTATATATTATGTATATGTTGTGAAATACGTGTGAAAATGTTGCGAAACAAAAGTATTGGCACGCGATTCTTACGGTGGTAACGGCATAAAAAATATATATAATATATGACCATCAAATAAATTTATCTCCGATTTATATGTGATCATTATACTAAAATAAATTTCAAACAGTTTTTCTCTAGATATATATTTCGATAACCGCAATCAGCTATACGTAGAGCTATACAGCTTACACTATAATTATACCTGCTATCCATATAACAACTACGTATACCGATCGGGTTTCTTGTTGTAAAACCGATTCCATGGAGGATACGACGTCCACGGAATTTACAGCAGTCGACAGCCAATCGCCAAACTGCGACAGGAACGAACTGAAAGACCCGGACAACATCGCGGATTGTCAGCAACAGCATCAGACGATGCAGAGGACCGGCGGCAACGGTCGGTGGTGCACCAGCAGCGTCCGGTCCAGGTCGTCCACGTCGTTTCTCATACACAATCTACTGATATCCTGTTCCGGCGATGTGTCCGCGACCACGTCGCCGCCGTCTCGTCTGATGGCCGGGCGGCGCGACGGTAACGAGGACGACGGAAGCAGCAGTAGCGGCGAGAGCAAGAGCCGGAGTTGTAGCCCGCCGGAATCACAGCCGTCGTCCCCGGCGATGGACGTGAACGGCGAAAAGGACGATGACGACGTCGACGGGATATACGGTGCAGTTGACCGTTACCGGGTCAAGAGGCGCAAGTGCGCGTTGCCGTTCCGGCGAAGGACGGCCAAGAAAAAGGACTGCGCCGGCACCAACGACGCCAGCGGTGGCAGCGACGACGACAGCGACAAAAAAGAAAGTAAGGACCTTCATGGGCACCATATTAACATTCCGTGGGATTTTATAATGCGGGCGACATTTCGTTAATAACGCAATTAGTCCGAGAATTTGTCCATTTTACAATAATAATTAGCGTAAAACCATAAATATACATGACTGATAAAATACTCGACAAGCTTAAATGTCAATATCGTCAATACAGCCCATTTATCGGGTATCGTTTTAATACCGTAGTCGTGTCCCAAGACACGTGCTACACGAATGATAATATTTTTGTAGGTATACTGTCGACGTTTTTTTCTGTTTGTTCGTATTTTTCAACAGCGTTTTTTCTTCTTTTTTTTTTTCTAATTAACAATTTATACTGTTGAGCGTTGGGACTGTGAACAAGTAAGTAACTGTGATATTATTATTTGTGACATAATAGTTGGCTACCGAGGTTACGGACGAATCGCCTCCCGACCACGATATCCGGATTACCTCCCGCGGACAAATCTCAAGTCGTACACATATAAATAGTCACAAGCCAATAACCAAAATTCGAACGTGTTCTCAACAGATAAACACTAGATACTTTAAAAATAAATACCACTGAAGTGGGAAACCTTTTCGTGCGAAAACCTCTTAGGGTTTGATAGCATGTAGGTAAATTTTCAACATAAAGTTTATACGAACCACTAATTATTTTACCGGAGACAACTCATCGTATATAATTTTGATCACTTTTTATGAATTTACCTTTTTTATTTACGATAAGGATGGGAGTCAATACACATATTTTTGATGGCAACTAGTATGCTCCGATTATTTTACACAAATTAACTATTATAATATTATATGGATTTACCATTACATCCGCCATATAATGGCGGATTTTCTCATTTTTCACGCATACGGTATACGTATATAAACAATTATTACATTTTTTGCCGCTAATACGAGTAGACTGTATCTTTTTGTTACATTAATGGGTAGTATTTTTTAATCATATTTTTGAAGTAATATAAACATTAAATATATGAAATTAGTGCTAAAGTACCTACCAATAAATTGTTTTAATGATCATGTAAAACGATATCAATACGATATATTATATGCGATGAAAAATTAATTATCGTCAATGTTCATATACAGATGACTCAAATAATAGCTGAAATGTGTATTCTGATAGGTTCCTTAGGTACTTCTGAATTAAAAAAAAAAAAAAAATATGATTAAGTAGTTATATGTACAATGTACATATATACTTACTCGGTTTAATGATTTAGGATATGAACTGTGTTAGTATACAATCGTGTTTCATTCAATAATCTCTAGCTTTATTTACCTTTAGTTAACGAAAAAAATAACAACTTTTATTTATTGCACTAATTTATTTTGATTAGTAATATAATATATTGTTTTTAATGATAAAACGTTTAACGAATATAAAAGTTATAAATCATATAGATAAACCTGTCCAGATATAGGTAGAAAAGTAAAGTTGGTCCATCTTCCATTGGACGGGATAGTGTAGTATTATTGTTTTTAATTTGAAAACAAAGAAAAACTATTGCATTCGAAAATTATTCTGAACAAAGTTTGGTATAATATTTAAATATTACTTTCTGATTTATAGTAATTTTCCATTATTTTTCTTTACACCGATGAAAACTACTAGGAAACTAAGAAAAACGACTTCGTTAAAGAATAACAACTAAAATATATTTTCTATTCTTGAAAACTCCTACAGGACAAAAAAGTGTAAACAGTTAATAAAATAATCAAATTGAATTACAATTTTTTTTTGTTTTAAAGTGTCTTTATTTTGGATTAAATATTACAGCACAGCGACAAGTAGATGTCTAAATGTATAACAATAAAACAATAATTATAATAATAAATAAAAGTATTTGATATAAAACCAGTAATTATTATAAATAAGTTCAAGGTATGAATGACATTAGCAGTAGTTAAATATTTGAACAAAAGTAACTAAAATAATTTTATAAATTGGAAATTGGAAACCAACAAATTTATATGATAGGAAAGTAAAGGACAAACAAAGAAGACATGATGAAGGTTACAGATGGAGAGTGTATAAAAATGACGAGTTGTGGGAGTGGAGATAATATTGAGAAGGAAGAAGAGAATGGCCAAGGCGTCAGCAATAAAAATCATTGTAAAACCAATCTAATGATCTAAAATTTAAATTCCAGAACCTAAATGTTAAAAAAAAAAACCCATACCTGTATCAGATTTTATAACTGTATATATAATTATTTTATTATTTTAAAAGTGTATTCGTTTAATTGTTGACAGTTAATACAGAATTGCTATCATCAAAAGTCGGGTCACACCATGATTTACATCACATAGGATTATTGAATGCTCAACCACTTTCAATATATCGAACCACAGCGATGGATCATCAAAATCAGAAATCTACATCTCAAACGCCCATAACTACAACGCCTACTACAGCAGTGTCGTCGTTAAACTTTAGCGTAAATGCCATACTCAGTAGCGGAGGATGTTCGAACGGCCGGAGCAATAGCACGAGTAGCAACTGCAGCACCGGAAGCAACGGGTCGAGCTGCAGTGGTGGACACGGAGGAATACCCATGTTGCATCATCAGAACATCTATGACACTGGTCAGATACAGCAAAATCAACACTTGCATTCCGCTGCATTTTTAAGAATGACAGCAGCGGCCGCAGCAGCGGCCCAAGCCATGACAGCATCATCTTCTGGTAAGACCGAGTTAATATTACTTACCTATTTCTATATTATACAGGATATAATTGTATATCACTGTATCATCATTTAAAATTCACTATAAATGTTGTATATATCTCGGCCGGAAAATAAGGTTTTTATCATTTTGACTTTTGGCTATAATTTTTTCTCTATACCTACCTACACGAACCTACGGGTTTCGTGTGCTTTTAGTAGGCACTCCAAAAACTTCACTCGGGCGAAGCACAACATCAAAAATTCATATTTTCAACCATTTTGTAATTCATTTTGTGTATAATCAGAAATTAGTACTTAAATCATCTCTTTAAATTAAAAACTAGTCTAATTATGTCAACCCAAACTCGTAACTAAAACTCTAAATTCAAAACTATTGGATCTTTTTTAGAACAATACGAGTAATTATAACTCAATAAATTAATACTGTTGTACATTTAACTTGTATGCCAGTAAAAATGTAAAATTAATTTCTGAATATTATTTGATGATATAGATTAGTGGATTTCGATCTTATATAAAACTAGCTGAATTACTCAGCTTCACCCATGAAAAGTTTTGTCCGGTTTAAGAAGGATTTAGGTGTGAAATTTAATATTTTCAAATATAAATAAATATTAGAATTATGAATTTATTTTTTACGGAGCTTCTATGTCATTAAAGGAATATTCTTGGATTTTTCCCGCTTTCTACGACCAGTAGTTTGGGCTAAGCGTTGAATAAAAATTGAAACTCACTTCCCCTCTTAAAGGTCAAAATAAACCTACATAATTTTTTTTCCCAGTAGTAAGTTATGTTTATATCAAGTAGTTTAGTTTAAATTGCACCAGGCATTCAGAGTTATGACGGAACACTCATATACCCACATATACACACACATTCATTTTTACACAATTATACAGATAGATAATGTATATATAGCTACTATTATAAAACAGAATAAATAGCTAAAAAAATTACAGTAAACTAAAATTATTCTTGGTTCATCATATGCCACTAGAAATTTTTTTCCGAGTGTTCCAAATGATTTAATTGTTTATATGGGTACACTAAATACCTAGGTACCTACTATTATATACTAATCATAATATAATGATTAAATCATGAAAAATAATTTGTGCTTTTAATTTCTATTTAATAAAATAAAATAAATCACTATTAAGTAAACAATAATAATTATTATTACAATTATTGTAACATTTTACAACCTTGAGTTTTCATAATTATATGAGTATTGACTAACCTCGAGAGATAATTTAAGCACACCTACATTTTTTTTAAATATAAATACAGATAACAAAACTAAAAGTCAAATACGTAGATTTCCATCTAAAGTTTTTAAGATTTGTTTCACCCGAACGGAAATGATAAAATAATTATTTAAAAAATGTTACTGTCAAGTATACTTACTTATATAGGACATACGATGTATAACATTTCGACATTTTTGTATTTATATACATAATATAGTGTGTATCTATCATAATGATTTGACTAAATTCGATTTGAATTTATTATTATATTTATATATTATATATTGACTATTATCATATTATATTCATAATGTTCATGATAAATATTAAATACTAAAAATAGAATGAATTTCGTCTTTAGTGGAGAAATGGGTAGGTATGTGAAATAATTTTTATTTAAATTTTAGATGTAAATACTAGTGTTTATAATAAGAATTTGACTTACTTACGCTTAAGTTATTAGATATATTAAAGTATTTAATCACCCTACATATACGAAAAACACTTTTCAAACGTAATTTCAACAAGTATGGGGAAAAATTAAAAACCATAAAAAATTAAAAACTATAGAACAAAACGTATATTTAAATATATAAAATTATAATAGTTGTAAGAATTGTAAAAGTGCTGTCGATTTAAAGTCAAACAAAGTTGGGTTTCTCGTTGGCAAAATTCACATAAGTATCATGATAATATCATAATAATAATATAATATAATATATTATATGGAGAAAATCGTATTTAATATTTGTATTATATTCGTATTGTTATAATTAATAACTCTGTGGTTATAGGTACGGAGATAAAATAATATTAATATAGATGATATGGTTTAATTACATTTTGTTTATTTTATACGATTTTTGTAATACTAGATAATAAATAATAGTAGATAGGTATAATATAGGTAGGTATATGGAAATAGGTATTGAGTATATATGGTATATTCGTTCTTGTAGCAATAGTTCATTCACATGACATAACCTAATTACAACAATCGTAAAAAGATGAACTCATTTCGTATAAACAATATTCCAATAAAAAAAAAATAAATAAATAAATAAATAGAAAGATATAATATTTCACTTTATGGGTGTTTATACGGGTGAAGTACTTATATTATATCAAAATAAAGTATGAAAATTCCATATTAAATTAATTTTAAAATTAAAATAAATTAGGTAATACATTTTCAATATCTATACTTGTCAATTAATACATTTATATAATAATTGTTTTTATATTTACTAATAAATAATTGTAGAAAAATGCCAGCATTAGCTTGTGAAAAATATGTTAATAAAATATAATAATTCAAATATTACTTAAATAAATATATTATATTAAATTATATTTTATTCGACAGTTATTTGATGTAACCGTAAAACATTTATAAAATAAATTATTGAGATTGTTCAAATATAAATAAATAAGTCAATAATCAATTTATATACCTAATTAAATACATTAATATATAATACCAATGTGATTGCCGGCACTTCAATTAATAATTCAATAAAGAAAATTTCAATTTATTTATAGTTACACCTATAGTCACTCAAGAGATTGTTTGGTATACGACGACCACAGGATCAGTTTCTGTTTTGTGTTCTTGGTGAAATTGCATTCAAAATTATTTGTCTTTCTATTTTTCAAAATCGTTTTAATTGTATACGTCATAGGGATACATATTTATAAAATAATAATTATCAATGACACGTTTTTATTATCAGACCATTTATAAATGACATATTGTAATTATAAATTATAAAAAAATCGACTTAAGAATCCAAGATGCTCAATTGTTTAGTATACGTCGGCAACAGGATTTTTTCTGCGCTATTGTAAATTTTTATTGAAAATTATTATTGGTTATTTTTCCAAACGGTTTATGTTTATGTTGAACTGCTAAACGATATTCGATTTAATTGTCGTTAATCATTATTGAAATATTAGTTTATCATTTAAACATTACGATTAATAAAATTAATAAAATAGAAATCTAGACTGCTAAATTATATAATATAGTATACTCATAGTTTAGAGAAATGTAGAATGTATTTACTATCATAAAAAGTATTTGCCCTTGACATTTATCACATAAAATATTATTTTTAATAAATAATAATGAAATAAAATAAACATCAAATTAAAATTTTTGTATATCTCCAAATATAAAAAATATCTGTATAATATGGTTACCATATGATATGACAATGGATAACATGATACTTGAAAATTATGTTTAAAAAGTATGCTCAAAATCTAAAAATATATATATAAATACATTTTAATCATTTAGTTTTTAATTTGTATAAAAAAATGTATTAACGTAGCCTGTATATATTTTTAAGTCTTAAAAATTCAGTGTATCTCTTTTAAATTAATTAATTTTATATTTATACAATGACAAATATTTAAAGCCCGTAAAACCGTGTAAAAAATTAAAAAATACATATATTACCTGATCCATATATGATATAGGGGAAAGAAGGATAGGTAGATATTAATGAAATAATGATAATCACGGCGGTGTTCAAAGTATAAATTATTAATATTTGCGAATAAGAGGGGTATAAAGTGTATTACCTCCTTTTCCTAAATATATAGACGCAATTTGGAGGAAATTTGCATTAATCTTTCTCTGAAAGTCAGTACCTTTCTTAATATATAAAAAATAACAATAAAAGATACTGGGTGGAGGAGGGAGAAATCTCTACGACACCCCCTCTCAAAATCAGCTACTAAACCTATTACAGTAAACAGGATAAAAATTCTCATCTAAACATAATATTATTAGGCATATAAAAAGGCAATTATTAGTGAATTGCAATTATTACACATTTTTAAAAAACAATAGAATATGACATAGAACTGCGGAGTTACCTAGTTTATTTACTGCAAATAGGTAAAATAATACAATTTTATCCATGTAATTGATGACACTGCAAGTTATTAAAAACAAAGTTCACGCTTTATACTTGACTAAACTGGAAAATAATGCCATTGAATTTATGCCATATTAGTTCGTGCTTTATGTTAATAGATAGGACATATTATGAACAGTGGCGCACACTCATTTTCTGCAAGGGGTGTCAGCATACTTTTACAACATACACACCACCTATTAAATGTACAAAACAATATTTTTGTAATTAATTTCGTTACTTAAATAACGTTCATAATAGTTTATTTTATAGTTTATCACCAAAATATTGGAAAAATATTAGTCTACCACCCACAAAATATTATAGGGCTGTTGACTGACATCCCTATACCTCTCCACGGGCGCCACTGCGTATGAAATAAAAGTAGGAAGTATATTACCGATACATGACGAGGTTCTTGGTGACATAAAGCAGTTTTGTACTTTATCTTTACAGCAGGCATACTATTATTAAAAATAAAAAAAATATATTATAAATAATAGTAACATTAATGTATATTATAAAAAAATAATATATAAAAATATATTTTTAGTATTCCTTTTTTTGTTTTTTTATTATTAATTTGTAACCTGATAATGACTTATGGTCAAAACTATAGTTGTAACTTATAATCTTTTTTTGAATACTCTAGGCATATTTTCTTTTTATCAATTATTTTTATAATAGGTATATATAAATTTTTATTATTTTTATAAGAGTATTAAATTGTTTGAACTAATTCATTTTAAATTTTAAATATATACTATTATTATAGATTGCGTATATAATCATAGTGGTATAACGTACGGTACTATAATACTATATTATGTCTGATGACATTATACCATCTATACCACGGTATTTAATAGTAGTAAAATAGTAAAAGTAAATAATAGTATGATAATACGATACCGTACACTACGGAAAAAAAAGATGGGTATGATACTTAGTATCATTGTCTATGATGTCAACTTTTATATAATAATCGTCATATTGCTTTTCTCAGAGTATCCACTTATCAATCGGCGCTCGACCATAAATCACGGACAAGCCCGTGCCGTAAATAGACGTTGAGTCTTCATAACAATACTTGAAGAAAATCAATATAGGTAGCTGTTATTTGTGTTATCATATAGTTGACATCATACACCTATATTTGTTGTTACCTATATTATACACCAGTAAACGAATAAAAAACGAACGTATTCTGTATAATATGATTTCACTCATAAAATACACACAGTTCCTATCTATTAGTAAAAGACCTATGTGCTATGCACTATTGCAACATAATACAAACACAATTAATGTATAAAGCTGCATCAGGTACATTATTGAAATATAGATAATACACTTTTGACTTTTCGTTGATGTTTTTCTTTATATTTTGTAAATAGGTAGATATTATATTATATGAATTATATTTATCAAATATACATCATATTAAGTATAGACATTCAATACTTCATCTTCTGTACGTGCGTTTATGCAATCCCGCAATCGTTAAGATAAACATTGATTTTTTTCAAAAAATACTACCAAAAGTGTAAACATTTTAGTGTATATTGTATAATATTAAAAATAAATTGATGGAATTATTACATACATAATATATTATTTAATAAATGGATTAGGCCATGCTATTGAAGTATATTATTATTATGGTGATAAAGGGAGGTGCCTCAATTTTATCTAATATATTATTTCCATTACTGTAGGTAACTTTCATTTTTTCTGAAACGGCTTATACGTATAATACGTACACACACCCTATAAACTGGTAAATGGAAAGTGGCGTGTTATTAAATTTATAGCGTTGGCCTTTCAGCCCTGTCATTCGCAGCTCTCTTAACACATTTATCTCTTTTTATTCATAATAATAAAAATATCATATTACGACAACTATAACACAAATTATTATTATTATTATTATTATTATTGTAACACACATTTACAAACAGTTATATTTATATGTTTAAATAACACACATTATGTTAAAACATAATTATGTACGGTTAAATACTAGAGAACGGACTTTTAAAAAATAATTCATGATATATTTACTGACTATAAAATAACTGACTAAATTTTCTGACTGTAATAAAAATGTGACGATTTATCGGTCACAAAATTCGTAAAAAAAAAAATGATTTTGTATATTGGAGCATATTTTGAAAGTTTTAGGTTAAATTAACTAATCTATTTTTCATATTACAGAATAGGTAGGTATATATTATTGTATAGTATTTTAATAATCATGTTTATTTATTTTTTGAATACAAATATTTTTTTTGTAGGGGGAGGGAGGAGGAAGATGAAGAAATACTGAATAATAAAAATCATTAAATCTCTTATTGTTTATTTCGTAAATTCGTCTATATAGATGTAGGTACTTATATTACTTATATTACTTATAGGCAGGGCCGTCCCGAAGGAAGATTTTTTTTTGGGAGGTTTAAAAAAAAAAAAAAAAGAATATAATATTTCTCTTCAAAACATAAAATAAGCAAAAATAAGACCATCAACTTTTTCTACTATTTGCCGACTGCTTTCCGAAATTAGGGGGGTGAAACACCTCCCCCCTCCACGGAACTACCCTGTCTATAGGTATAGGTAATTGTACACTCTGGAGTCTAGTTATGATTATATATTATACTAAGTTATCAAAATGTTGATAACATATTGCATATGCATGAATCAAATCTGTTTTTAACTCAACTTCAGAATATGAGATATATTTATATACAACACAGAAATATGACTGCAATTTTTTTCGTTGTTTAACCGAACATATGAATTTATATAAGTACAAAGAATAGTCCATATAAATTTGCAAAGAAATATTAGTTTTAAAAAATCCACTCAGTAGTTGATGGAAACACTTACCTCATTGGATAGGATACACTATTGTTGGAAGTGTTGACTTTTAAAGCATAATAATTATAAATATTTTTTTTCAATAAAATGATTTCAAGCAGAGCTCAGTGTAATAATAATAATAATAATAATAATAATAATAATAAAATTAAAAATTGTATACGTTATTTATTTATTATTCTAACGTCACCGTCCATTATTTCAGTAATATGATAATAATAATAACTATGATAGTTATTTAAATATTTAAACCAATTTTTTTCGTTACAATCGGTAGAAGCAAACGTTTCAGAAAACTACTGAAGAAATAAAAAAAAATGACCTCATGAAATTTTAAAGAGATTTTTAATTAGTTATCACTTATCAAATGAGCTCTTCAGTCCAAAATTCCTTCTATACCCGAAAATTGTTTTCCATAAAAAAGAAAAAATAATAAAAAAACAAAAAACGAAGAGATC
This sequence comes from Pemphigus obesinymphae, assembly GCA_025469235.1. NCBI lineage: Eukaryota > Metazoa > Arthropoda > Insecta > Hemiptera > Aphididae > Pemphigus > Pemphigus obesinymphae. The sequence goes on along the minus strand of JAIPRL010002187.1, from coordinate 50,780 downwards.
TCATTATCCGCTCGTAATCAAATATACCATATAAATATATAATTAATTGACTAGGGATTATTTTCGTGTTCGAACATATTTTAGGTAAGTATGCGTTTTTGTTTTTCTATTAGCACGAATTATTATAAAATATCATAATTCATATTTAAAAATGTTAAAAACCAACACACATGCTAACTATATCTGTTAAATGTTGTATATAATTTTGGTCAAAGTCTATTCGAATATCTTTTGCAACGACCAAAATCAATATAACGCAATTTCTATTCAGTCAGTGAAACATTATAGGTACATTTGCTATACAATGTATACACACTCGCTTATATTATCAGTGTTTATATATTAACCAATATTGATGTATAATCGATTAGACTAGTTCAAAATCACATGATGTTTATAAACAACAAACACAGCTTGAATATTGTTCTGGAGCACTCTTTAAGTACATATACCGATATTGTTACCAATAACAATAATATAAAACGGTATCCAGCAAAATGTTTAAACAGCGGTTTAACTGACTAGGTATGTACTTATTAGTTAATCGATCATTGTATAGAATTACACGGGAAGAACATAAAATACCAATTCTTATATTATATACATACATGTTCTATACAGAAAACAAACAGTAGATATATGAAATATGATTCACAAACATTTTTAATAACGGTGTATATATCTAGTTAAAGAATATAACTATATATATATATATTATATATATTTATTATATTTCGTGTACATTTGAGAAATATATTCTATAAAGTACATACACGTTTATATATTTTATTTTAACTAAATTTAAAATTTAAAATAAGCATATCAATTTACTATTATATACATTATATAAACAGTGGTCGAAGTGTCTGCATGTAATAACCGTTGCTTTATGGAAGGTTTATCGTTACTATTCGCCTGTAATTAAAAACATCCACCCATAAAATCTTTGCAAATAAATATCGTAATCAATAAAGCCCGTCGACTCGTTTTGCGTAACATAACAGGTTATTAAAACTAGTGATTTGACTATGACTTAGTTTAAATATAATATTTTAAGTATACCTAAACAAATAAACCATTTTATATTATGTTTCTAAATTTAAAAATATATTTATGATATAGATAAAAAAAATCCTTTAAACTATTCAATAATAGTAGATAAAAAATGTCTATTAAATTTTTTTAGTTGAAACTTGAAACCATAGTATAATATAGAAGGAAATTCTAGACTTAGTGTTGTCTAAATTACATTAAATATTTTTAAACTTTTTTTACAAAAATTCGTAATTCCTCCAAATAGCTTTAACTGATCATGTACATTGTACTTCAAGTTACTCTTCATATATTTACAATTTGACTAATTAAAATAATTTGAAAATCTAGTTCTTTACTTAGTAATAGTAATAGTAATAGTAATAGTAGTAGTAGTACTAGTCTTAGTATATTATAGTTATTGAGTTATAATATAATAGTATACATTTTTAAAAGGGATAACATTTTTGAATAAAAAATAAGAGGTAATGCGAATCGCTAATGAAACAATTCAGGGGATAGTATTCTTTACATTTAATTAATATATGATAGGTATCTATAAACATTATACAAGTGTGTTTTATACATTTCTATAAATTATTAAACATATTATACTTATAATATATGTACACTATAATTGAGTATAATGTTCTATAGTAAAATTTTAATATAATATGACGTTTAATTATTGTTTGAAACGTCAGGTAGGTACATAATATGTTATCTAAATCATTTTAAAACACAATGATTCGAGGACTTGGATGGAAACATAATATTTTATAATCCATCTTAATGCTGCAACAATTATTTTGATTCACAAAGGTTAGTGTTGTCACTTTAATTAAAATTATTAAATCTATTCATTTAACTTTCTTGGAAATCAAAAAAGTCAAAATGTCAGAAACAGTCAGTTTATCTACTATATAAAGTTGCAAAATACAAACACCTATACAATGTATAGAATGATCATTGAATGCTCAAAGAATGTTCAAAGAATACGTATTTATGTGTCAACATACATTTTAGTAGTATTTTCATCATTTTATTATTATTTTATTTTTTTGTTAATGTTATCAGAATTTTTAGGTGATTTAAAAGTAATATGTTATATATTTTAAATGTATTAAAAAAAATTGTCAAATATTTGGTTAGTTTTTTTATTTAAATATTTGAAATTTCTAAACATTTCAGATTATTGCTATTGAACATTTTTGTATAGGTTACGTATTATGAACCAAAAACCAGTTTATTGGTCAAATATTTATTAAATAAGACGAATTTTATCATTTATATTACATAGAAAAAAGTTAACTGTTATCATGCACATAAAATCTAGTTAAAGACCAATGGGGTGTGGTCATCGTAGATTAAGTTTTATATTCTGAGCGAAGCTAGGAAAGTATTGGTTTTATATAATAATGTGTATTTTTTATTTTACACATACGTTTTTTAGACAAAAGTAGTCGAGCAGGAGTTTTGAAGTAAAGAGCTTTTTGATAGAAAATTGGTTCTAGTTGATATTTTGAAGAGGTAATTTTCGATTTTTCAACTAGCTGGTTCCTTTGAGGAACCGTAAAGAAAAACGGTAATTAAACAGAATTTAATAACAAATAAAATTGCCATGATTACCTATAATTTTTTATAATTATTACAATTTATTATAAAATCGTTTTATAGAAAGAAATAATATTTTTCATTGCTTTAAAATTCGATATCCTACCCGACGAACGAAGCACTTCTTGTCCCCTACTGATCAGTATGTTTTTAATATTGAATATCAAACTGTGATCAGAACCGTCTTTGAAATGCGATGCTTCATCTTTGCTTTTAAATTTAAAATAATAGAATATGTACATTATATCCAGCCCGAGGACAGTGGCGTAATTTCAGTTCTTTTTCTGGGTGGCGAGCTTGTAGGCAGGCCAATTTTAACATTTCACCGTGTCATTTAAAAAAATATTTTAAAGAAATTTTTTTTTTATGATAGAGATACATTTGAAGCAGACCATTTTTCATCCCACCAGTCTATTTTTAATGTAAAAATTTCGTATAATTATATAGCGGCGCATTCTGCAATCTAATACTACGAAAATACTCCTTTACAAATGTAAATAGGCAAATAAAAAAAAAAAAGGTCTAACTTTTATTCGTCGTTGCAATTATAGTTATGGTGGCCCATTGGAGCATTAGCCGGCCACTTTTAAGTTAGTGGTGGTGTCGTCGTATACCCTCCCCCCCTAAATGACGCCATTGTCTGAGAACCGAAGTGTCGATGGACCAATTTCCGACATCTGTATCTGGGCGACTTTTTACAAATGTAGATACCCTGACGTTCGTTGAAAAAAATAACAAAAATCTCGATATTATAGTATCTAAAATTGCCTGAAAATGAGATGTTAAGTTCATTGGCGGAAATCGGGGAGTGGGGACTTAAGGGGGCTTAGCCCCCCTAAAAGTTTGGCAAGCCCCCTCAAAAATGATTTGAAAAATTATTATTATGAATTTTGTTTATATGGATAGTTTTGCTAAGAGACATAAGAACATTTCGTTTAGTAAAAAAAAAATGTCTGGTTTTCACATATTTGGTCACCTAATCTCCCGGGATAGAATTAGTGCAATATAATTTGTCGTTGGGACCGTGTCCTGCTCTTATGTTGGACCAATGGTGTAAAAATAGTGTTTAGTATCTAAAATAAGGACCAGTGGTGTCAAGATGGTGTTTTATATGTCTTAGGTGTCCAAATAGTGTCATGTTTAAAACTGGATGTAATTTGGACCAATTTCACAAACCTGTATAATATGTGGGTGGTTTTTTGTGTATAATTGTTCAATCATTTGTGATAATATAATACTAAAACAAGTGATTACTCTTTATAATCAAGAGGATGTCAGCGCAGTTATTTTTAAGGGGCTCTATACAGGCAATTTTTAGACAATTTTAACAAAAATGAAAATCTAACAATTGAAAAATGTTTATATTTATTTTAAAAATGAATAATAATTGGTCCCATTAATACATAATTTTTTATTGCGTTTGTTTTTTTCAAATTTATACAATTTTATTGAAAATATTACTTTTGTATTTCTCATTTATAACAACTTAAAAACATCGTAGAAAGATGAAACAAAAAATAATGATAAAGAACAACAATATAATATAGCACCCTAAGCAGCCATTTTTTAATATATGCATTTAAACACATTTTATGAGTTATTAAAAACTATTTTGATTTTTTTAAATAAATATAACTTTTTTTTTTTTCAAAAAATTGAAATATCGAAAAAAGGCTACATAAAGTAATAGATAATGTTCTTATCATAATATATAGTATGAGTTATGACTAAATGACTTATCAATAAAATTGTATTTTCAATATTATGTCACCTATATAAAACCCATTATATATATATATATATATATATATATGTATATAAATCTAATAAAAGATAAACAGGTAGCTAAAATATATTAATATATTATATTATATAAGTACCTAACAAAAAAGTACTGTGTTACATTATTTTTTAGATTATTTATTTTTCATTTTAATACGTGTTATGATTTGATTTATTAGTTATTTTCATTACAAGTCTGTCGTAAATGATAGTATATGATGTGTAATATTAAATCATATATTATACATCAATATAATGAAGTTGAAAAACGTTAATATCGAGCGGAGCGAAAAAATTTTTTTTGTTGGTAATTATGTATAGGTATTGTGTTAGCCCCCCCCCCCCCATAATTCAACCCGATTTCCGCCAATGGTTAAGTTCCTAAAATGAACGGTCTCCGGGATAAAAAAAAAAAAAGTACCACCGCAGATCTAAACGGATCGTCTTATCGATATATTAACGCGCATTTTATTTTGTTTTATCAATTAGGCCACAGTATGTTTTACAACCACGACCGTCATCATCACGCCGGTCTCGGCACTGCTCACGTCACCGAAGACTTCCACAACCTGTACCAAATGCCGCACCCCACGATCAAGACGTCTTCTTCGCCACCGCCCGCAGCGCCGCCGCCGCCACTACCGCCACTGCCGCCGCCGTCCAAGACGGTGCCGCCACTGAAGTCGACCGCCGGACCGCCGGCGCAGCCCTGCGGTCTCGCGCCGGCCGCTCCGGTCACGCCGCCCACTTCCACGTTTCTGACTTCGGCCACGGCCACCGTAGCGTCCCGGCAACAACAGTGTCCGCGGACCATCGCCAAGCCCATCGCCCGCCGGCCCGTGAATGCCGCGAATCCGGGCGCCGGTAACGGGGGCGGCCTCCACAACTCCACGTTGCTCGCGCTGGCGGCAGCGGCGGCGGCCGGGGCCTCGGCGAACCCGTCGTCTGGTAGACCGGCCGGCAGAGGAGGTGGTGGAGGGATATCTGCGGCGAACAATGCCATTGACAGTGGCGGCGGCGGCAGCGGTAGTTCTCCCGTCCTGGCAAACTCGGCAATTTCGTCTTCCTCCTCACCCGGTAATTATTATAATATTAATTGTCTTACGGAGATTAATTATAATTATTCAACGCGTGTATAACCTGCTCGTATAATATAATATAATAGTATTATACAACTATACTGAGTAGTGCCGTCTGCCGTCGTACCTACTGCAGCGGGCAACGTCAGGCCGCCGAAATGATTAATTACTTAAATTTTGTTTAAAGTAATTTGTAATCTTCACCGTTAAATGCGTGTCGTATTATATATTATAATATATTATATGGTAGTAATAATGGCTGTTGTACTGCTAAATAGTGATATAGCTAGTACCATTAATAGCTAGTAGTTTGTGGTTTTCCGTTAGTTTGTCAAAAACACGGTCAATAAGGGGGATGGAAGCGCTTCGCTCGTCGGATAGGATAGGTACGTGGCGCTGAATGCGTTGAATTCGAATGCAACGATATATCGAACGATTCCGATCGAAACCCGACGTAAAATATTGTTTTTCGATTTATCGAAATATTCCCGAGATTTTCCACAGTTTTCCGTCACGTCCAAGAAAACAATTGAGAAATAGAAAATTGACCCGCTACAAACGACAATAAATTATCATAAAAATTACCGAAAAGTGGTGAAAATCAATTGAATCAATTTTCCACATCGACATAGTGCCACTGTAAATATTTAGCGTACATTTCAAGTGAGTATTTGAAATTATAATTTTCCAATTTATAACGATTTCCGGTAATTCTCGGTGTTTTCTTTTCACGCGCCAAAGAAAACTAATGAGAAAATGGAAAAATGACGGGTTTTCAGGGCCGATGGGAAAGGAGGTTTAGGGGGTCGTGACGGCCCCTCACTCAAGAAGTAAGTCGGAAAAATCAAGTCCTGTCGGCACAGTTAAAAGTTGATGATCTTTTTTTTTTTGCGTATATACACGTATTCGAGGAAATATCGTCGGCATTTAGTCGGAAAACTGTAAAGTAGTCGGCACAGAAAAAGACCGTTTTATTTCTTAACTTTTTCGGGATAATTAGCCGAAAAGTTACTCCAACGACTCTCCATAAAAATATTTAGCGGGCCGCGTAACTGCTTTTTTTAAATACAAACTAGAATGAAATCTCTACCAGAAATCGTTTTAATCGAAAACTTTTATTTAATTATTACTTCTACCCAAAAAATATGTATATCTACATATTATATAAATATAGGTATAAGTCGGTAAATACATATAAAAGACACATCATTGTAAAACCAATAAATTCCTCATAACGTTCAGAAGCTGAAATAGAAAATAAAATTTCAAAATTTTATAAAAAATACTGAAAACTTGTCAACGACAATATAGTGCTATAGTAAATATTTAGTGTACATTTTAAGTTTTTGGCTTTTTACTTTTCCAATTTACAAAAATTTTTGCCAATTGTCAGTACTTTTTCTTCGCATTTATGAAAACTATTGGTTAAATTAAATAATAATCTCTATAAAGTATAAAGTATTATTTAGAACGAATTTTTATTAGAAAGCTCTATACCTGAAAACTTTACTTCTTCTACTCGAAAAATTAATGTATACGCTAAAAAAAATATATATATAATCTTAAAACCAATACTTTCTTCACTACTCTGAACGCTCAGAATCTAAAATGTAATAATATTTATCAGTAATCTGGGAGAAATTCGCTTTAAAGTGATCCAATAGTGTAGGTATAGGTACTAAAAATACTTATTTAAATTTGACTTTCTCGAATAATACTTATGTACCTATATACTTATACAACTGATACTAACACTATAGCATTAATGCCGACATAAGCACTTAGATATATTAACCGATTTAAACATTTATTTAAATGCGATTTCAATATGAATATAATATGATGTATTTAGTGGCGCATTTACGATTTTATAAGGAGATATTTATTTTGAAATGAAATTCGATGTGAACAAAATACTATACAGAGACTATTTTTTTTTTTTATCATGTTTTGCTACATGTTTCCTATTTTACGATATAGGTATAGGCAATTTTTAAATTTTGTCGACAAAAATTAAAATCTAATAAAAAATGTATATATATATATATATATTAAAAGTAATTTGTAAGTGGTCCCGTGTCAATATCGCTTATTATTTTTGTATAATCAAACGATATTTGTTTAAACACAATCGTTTACGTAACCAACCTGGTTTCTGTACCAAATAAAATATCATTATAATTAATTGTATGAACGCATGATTATTGCTTATTAGTTATGAGTTATAAAAATAAAGTATGTGAGGCCGTGAGAGCATTAGCCTCCATTGAGATCATATAGACATACCTACCTACATATAGTACATATTATACATCTAGAACTATGGCCCCTCCACAGAATTTAATCACACTTACCTATGATAACCATTATATAATATTGCTTCAAAGTTTAAACCATACAGTTCCAATGATATAATGTTCAATAGTGTTGTATGGGTATATTCTATTGATATTGTTAACTGATATTTCAATAAATATTAAAAATGTTATAAATTATAATAAAAGTTCGCCATGAATCATAAGGCCATTATCAAAAATAATCATTAAGAATAAGTGACAGTGGTGACGTGGTGTATAGAAATTTTTTAAATAAATATTAAATATAAATTTGTGTTTATATAGTATTTTAATTTGTTTATTTTTTTAATTGACAATATTAGAAATATCTCCTAGAATCTGAAATACATCGGGTGCCACTACTACAGTAAGTACCTACCGCATCAGAACCATTAAAAACTAATAAAGAATAAACGTTATACATTTAGTTTATGTTCTGTTGTACTATGTCAAGAAAAAATAATTGCAGCTACTATACAATGTTATACTGTAGGATTATTATCACCTATCCAGATGGGCAATGTATTTACATTGTATACTTGTCACACCTATTGTACATAATATGAAATAATAGAATAGTAATATGATAACAATTTACTTAAAACTTCGTCATTTTACAACTTCATAATATCTTATCACAATAGACCTACGTCTTTAAATAATATGTCACTTTTATCATATTAAAAAATAGATTTACATTTAAATGTTTATGTTGTGAGCTGACCTGTATAAACAATTCTATGTTAAACTAATCTATGGGCTGTGTCAAGTTTCAAAGTTTACTTCAAACGACACTAATCTTTAGATAAAATTAAAATCTCTTGAAAACGTAAATGATGCTATGACTAGTCTTATAAATTCAATACAATCTGTTGCCTAAGGGTTCTCCTCTCTAATCCAATAACAACTACCTTTGTATATCTCAATCTTCTTATATACCTATATATAATATATGTATGTGTCTTGATAACAAAGGATCATCGTACTAGGCCTTTATGGCAAACCATGCATTTTAGATAGAAAACGAGTGAACACACTATTGGATTACTGACTATATTTAGAAATGACTCATATTCTAATTATATTGAATCACTCTCCTCAGCTGAAATTCAACACCGCATTCTATATTTCCTAAAAAAATCCACTGGCTTCGATCAAATAACCAAGAAAACCTTTTAGTACTTATCTCTTATATATTTATGATACTATACGTTTTTTATAATATGTCTCTCTCCAAAGGAAGTTTTCAATAATATTAGTCATATTTTACTAGATATTCTAATGACAAAGTATCCCGATAATTCACGATAATTCTCAAATAGATTCACCTCAATCATGGTGCCGTAACTAGAAAATAAAAATAGAGAAAAATAAGCCATACCATGTAATTTTCATTCTTATATTTGATGAATGCCCACGTATATCTCTAAACGATCTTTTAATTCCTATTTAATATAGTTATGACAAAATATATACGAGTAAACTATGATCGAAATCTGATATGAGATCACCGTATACATTCTACTAAACTTAAATTGAATTCATTATTACTTGTTCTTAAGCCCTTTCTCAAATAAAAATTGAAACTTTCTGTCTATAAGAAGTATAAAACCCTTTACAAATTCATGAAAAAACAAATTTGAAGTTTGAACATATAGCATAATATTCTGTTAAAATAATTGATAAATAAAATCAAAATAATACAAAATTATATTTTCCAGTGTATAGATATAGATATAGTGTATAGATATAGGTACATATATTATTATATGTATATTACACATACAAATAGGGTCTGTTAAAGATGGTAAATACAGATAAATACATACATCAATAACATAAAATGAATTACGAACTATTATAACGATAGATATCGAACATAACTTTAAAATTATCAATAGTATAGTTTTTTGTATTGTAATTTAAAAATGTAATTAAAATTGAATTAGTCTTGCAATTATTTTATAGTTGTAACTATTAATAATCGATATGTATTTATTGCGTCCATTAACTTAACTTGACGTATCAATAAACTAGTGCTAAATACATCTAATTGAATTGTTAGCTATAAGTTGACCTGGGGAGAAATGAGGGACACTTACCCTCTCTCTTTGGAATATAAACTAAAATGTCGTTTTCTTAATTATATCCAAACGAGCTGTTCATACACGTACGTGTATTATAACCTATATATAAAAAATTGTTGATGTATTATTTATAGTATATCGGATATACGTCAATCGATAGATATATTGTGTTTCATTATTCTTAATTAATTTCTGGATTATTATAGAATCTTTGGATTATAACACGCGGTGACATAACATATCACGTTACGCGTGTAACTGTGCAAGGACCAAGATGTTGGAGAATTAGTTACTGAAACTAATAATATTTTGGACGATTTTCTATGCATTTGTTAACGTTACATTTAGTGCACGATTCGGAAAAATAGAAGAAGAGGTACTCTCGAGCTTTCAAAATAAATGAGCTTTCCCTCAAACTATATGTAACTCGTATACTGTACAAAATAATTTGTACGGGTGTTCTCAAAGTATTATAAAATAGTAGAGGAGCTCTGCGCACCGGATATAGGGAAGCTACACCGGCCCACCGGGTTTTTGGATTTCTACTGGCCCCGAAAAACGTTTTCAACCTTTTAAAAAAAATATTTCAATGAAATGTAGTGTACCTACCGGCTATTACGAACGTTCCCGATTTCACTTTAGGCTCTTATGTATTTTGCCCCACACATTACTCAATCGGCCCAAATATCACGCGGCCAACTGAGATTTTCTACAACGGGAAAATCTTTTATACATCCAGGGTTTTTTTTATCCGATTTTTTTCCGTCCGTTAAATTTATTTTCAATTTGTCAAATAAACGGTTTTCTCGTACGGGGATGCTGTGTCGAAATAATAATAATAATAATAATAATAATACAGGTAGGTATTCGCAACTATATAATACATTATTTTATTATTTTATTACTACTTATTATCATCGTAAGTTTGAGCGCACCGTAAATCAGAAACAGACCACCGATATCATCATGTGCGGCGGATATGTTTTTGACGAATGATATCGCACGTTAAAATAGATCGTTAAACGCATTCACGTCGTAAACATAATATACACAAACCCGTACAGAGTCGCGTCTGCAACGCACTGGCCGCTGCGCCGACACGTGCCGCGCGCCGTCCGACGAAAATGTCATCGGCAGCAATACGGTTTGCACCGACTAACAAATTTTATTCGCAATCATATAATATATTATATTGCATTTTAAACGACCGTAATCATCGTTTCTTCAACCGTTATAATAAAATGTTATGTTATATTTTTGTGCTGCCTGCAGTAATAGCTAAGGGTATATTTATATTATATGCCTTCGAGCCAGACCGCCATGGCCAGGACGTAATCATGGGGGAAACGAGGGTAGTTTTTTTTTTTAAACGCTATATTTATTTAGTAATCCGTGTTTTTTTTTTTTTTTTTTATCTCTTTTTTGGTTAGAATGGAAATACACGAGAAGAGCTTCATCTTATCGTCATCATACTATATATATATGAGTCATTATGCATTCGTTTTTATTTTTCATCGAGTACCTGTATCGTTAAAAACATTGCCGCTAAAAATCTAAAAAGTGAAAATCACAACAAAGTAATTTCGAGAAAAAACAATAATCTATTTTTCTCATTTTATTGTAATTAAAAAAATAAATAAATAAGTAGATATTTCTGGAGATTTTCATCGATATTATTTATTTTATTATTTTGTAGGAGTATGATTAATATTTATAAATTTATGTTACCTTTATATAGTCTATATGGGTATATAATACATTTTTTAATGGCATAAAAAATTTTTTTTTAGATATTTTGTACATTAGATTCTGAGTGAAGAGAGAAATGTATTGGCTTTAACATGATGGGTTTTTTTTTCATGTCTATACCTTTATCCGGCTTTATGTATGGTGTATATAAATTTTTTCGAGTTGTTGGAAATCGAGCAAGAGTTTTGAAGTAAAGTGCTATTTTGATAGCGATAATTGGTATTAGTTGATAGGTACTTAGTTTAAAAATGTCAACTTTCGATTTTCCCAGTGATTTTCTTAAGCATAAAGAAAAACTATCTTTTATTACGGAATTATTTTATAAATGCAGGCAAAAGAAAAAATAAACTTATCATGGTTACCTATGTTTTATAATATTACCTAACCCTACCAAACATTATAAAATTAACCAAACTTTACTCAGAATGCAATGATTTATATTTGCTTTAAAATTTAAAAAAAAAAATAATAATAATACACGTCTTGTCAGAGGAACGCGAAGAGACAATGGACTAACTTTCACCATCTGTATCTGGACGATGATTTTAGTTTTTTTTTTTTCACAATTTGTTGTCCATTTAAATTCTGAAAATATAAATTAATTAAATATATATTTCTATAATAATTAATAACTTACAAAATCGGGATTTAACGATTTTTTTTCAGTGTTTAAAATTCAAGCTATATTCTGCATGATGGTATCATACTATTATAGATATCTTTTTTTTTACTTTTTATTTATTTTACTTAAAATCAAAATGTATAATACAATATAATATCATATAAGATCATTTATATAATATACCTATCATATTATGTGCAGATAAACATATTATTGGCCTCATAAAACGTCACAATTCCTGTAATATACGGACAACTATACAGTTTACATTATCGGTGACATTCGATTCTATAATACTCGTTTTAATATTTTCCTTGTCGGCATTCGGCTACTTTGATATATGTGTAATAAAACCAGTCTCCTATATAGTGGATCGTTGAACCAGAATTTTTCAAGGAGGAGACGGTAGTAATTGAATGCGTTACTCACGAGATCCCTGCACGATAGATCATATCTCAATCACGTAACGAAATTGATTCATTACTTCCCTCCAATCCCACCTCATCCCTAATTAGTTTCAAATGTTTAAAGTTATCTAACCGGGGATTATTTTTTTAAAATTTTTCGAGCTACGACGTTAAATCATCGTTTATATAAGGTATTAATAATGGAGTTCCCCCCTCCTGCAGAATATAAATATAGCGTATAAATAATATGGCGAGTAGAAAATATAACGAATAAAAAAAGCGAATAAATATAAATGTATATAAATAATAATCAATAAAATTAAAACGATAACTCGGAGGTAATATATTATTATATATTGTATATAGTATATAGTGTATGTACACATATAGGCGTTTGAGAGCAATAAACAGAGACGAATTCGAGTAGAAGAATGGGCAAAAGGAGGGAAAAAAAAAAATATAATATTATATCGTGCAGAACGCGCGAACAAGAGAAATAACCGACTTCGCCCGGCCGTGCCTCCCCTCCCCCGTCACTCACCCGCCCGCCGTGTACAGTGTAATCGAGTGCTGTGATTCAACCCCCTCCCCCACCCCCGCACACCGACCGGGCGGCCCGCTCAACCCACGTCGCCGTATAGTTGTTCTAATACACCTCTTCGCCGCCCCTACCGTCCACCCGCCATCGACCTCCACACACCCGCTCGCCAAACTCGTTCGCCGCCGACAACCCCTGGGCGAACCTGTCAAACGCACGCGCTACACGGCTACCCACCCGGGCGCGCGGGCACTGGCACCCCTCTTGCGCGCGCGCGCGCGCGCGCCCTCCCCGTCTCTCTTCTTTTCCACTCACTTATTATAATATATTTAATAATCCAACGCGGCCGCAAAAAAGGGACCCTTCCGCGCGCGCGTATTCTTCTTACCATTGAAGTCAGTTGCACACACCGCTCGCCGATTAGTGTTGTTGTCGTTATTAGCGTCTGTTGCACCGGATTGCATTTCTGTTTTATTTTTTATTTTTATTTTTTTTATATTTCTCGTCCCCCCTTTTTTTTTTTTCTATATACGCATAATAATAATAATAATAAATAATTAAAAATCATCCACCATAATATAATACGATGGTAAATGCACACACACGTAATATATTGTAATATCGTATATACGTGTCTTTTTGGGACGCTGCAGACGGCGCACACTATAACTGCTGCTGTAACATTCTGTCCAGTATAACGCGCGTACATCATACAATATTATATTATATTAGTATTTATTATTGTATTATATATATATATATATATATATAATATTATTATGTAGAGGTCGCCGTGACCAAAACGCGTATGACACTCGAATTATTTTAAGGATAAAAATTATTTATTATTATTGTAACACGTGCCGTTGGCGTCACGCTGATATTTTGTCGCCCCGCTATAATATTTGCAATGTGGCGTTGACGTAACGCGCGCAGTAATAATAACAATAATGAGATGAGTGAAGGTAACAGCTGCGGTTGCTTATATTATTATTAACACCGTCGTCAATGTGGTTATATTATATTTTATTTATTTATACTCTATTCGAAACGTCTTGAGACCGTTTTCGCAGCGATATTCCCACTCGTTTCTCGGTCACCCGATCGAAGTGGTATCAATCGTCGATAACGCCCACTGCAGGCACACACAATGTCATGAACGAAATTATCGACCATTCTACATTTAGCACAGCGATACGTATTGCAGGTTATCAATGGATGCAGAAAAAAAAACGTGTAATTAAATAATTTCCCATACGCAGGGCCGGATATAAGAACGGGCCAGTGGGGCAATTTGGGAGCCCCCCTCCCCCCGACCAGTCGTGATAAAATTACAGTGAAATTCTTAATTTTACACCTCTTCCTAAAACGTTCAAGTGTTTAGGAAAATTTGAATTTAAAAAAATCAGTTTTTACTTTACTTTAACTGTGTTTTTACTTTTTAGGCTTCACCATTCTCTAGCCCCGGGTTTTTTCCACGCATGTAAATCTCACCCTGTTTACATGCTATCCTTATATAAATACATAAATATGGAAAAAATTACATTTTTATAATAAATCACCGACAAATTGCAACAATAATAATAAAAAAAAAAAAAAAAATTGATATATTTAAACCTATATACCTATAGATTTTTAAACAAATTATTTTTTCTCCCAGCATATAAAATAAATCCCCGATTTATTAAATTTTTTCGATACGTGTAATGTACATTGTTGTATATTTTAATACAGTCAAAATGTTTGTCTGATTGGATTTGGCACATTTACCTACGGTATTTCATAAAAAAAAGAACGCAATATAACCCATCAAGAAATCACGAGCAATTCCGCCCAAAAATGTATATGTCGTTAAAAGTTTTAAACACGAATTAAAACGTACATAAATATCCTAAACTTATATGAGTAAATATATTAAAGTGAATTATCAAACCAAGTTTATATTAGGTTAAAGTATATTGAACAAGTTTTCAGAATATTTCATATATTATTCAATGATGAAAGTTATATAGATATATATTATACTCGTACATTTGACACTCGTATATTAATATGAATTTCCAAACCATTTTTTTTAAATTTAAGTTTTTTAAAACAAAATAAAGTACACTATTTTTGTATAGGTAATATAATGTTTTAGTTTAATATTTATTATTATTAATGTCTAAACAGGCAATTTTCTTTAAAATATATGTAGGTATATTACAAGAAAATATTTATTGATAAAAATATTATAGAAAAAAATTAAAAACAACATTGTCAATAAAACATTTAAACACAATTAATTTTGTATAAATAGTTTAAAAAACTAGCCTCAAAATATGAAGCCAAGAAATTTTCGGTACTTTCAGGTTTACTCAAATATATATTAGGTATTTGGATTCACGGTATATTCCTATCTTAAGATTGAAGTGCTTATTTTGTTAATTTATTCATAGATAAATATAAATCTGATAACATTGTATTGAATAGGTAGAAAACAATGCGAGATAAATCCCATAGTACAGTACCAGGTATCTAAAGAGTCAGTAAAATATCAATTTTTTCAACACATGTAGTTCATTAAGTATTCCATTAATACATACGCAACAGTGTTTTTTTTTATTATTTATCCAGTAAAAAGTCGATATACTTATATAATATATATTTTAATAATAACAAACTACTTTTATTAAGAAATCATTTTTATAATTTTTTCATATTTGTACAAGTTTTGTAATTATTTCATGTATTATTTAATGATTGAAGTTTTGTTGATGTGTACAAATGTAAATTTGTATCATAAAACACAAAGAATACGTTAAAAAAATTTCTAATATTATACCAAATAAATAAATATTATGTACCTATTGGTAAAGAGAAATGCAATGTCAAGACTATTATATTTACATAGGTATACAATTTTTCATTTATTAGGTCTTTGTAATTTCAGGTTCGATATTACTATAATAAGTATGATGAATTTTTATTAAAACAGGTAGAAAAAAAAACAATGATATAACACATTTAACCAAATCTTTCACTTTCGAGTTTTCAACATTTGTTTCATGAATGTGTACATTCCCATCCAAAGTAATGCTAACTAAGTACAAATATGGAGGACTATTTCACTATCCTCTCACATTTTATGAAATTATAATCTACAGTGATTGAATAAAATATTTCGGATTTTAAGTTTTTAACATGTAAAATATCAGGGGGGATTTAGGAAAATGACAGACAACGTAGCCCCTCCTTAGAGTTTTTTTTTCATCATTATATGTGAAATATAATATTGACTTTGAAGGGTATTAGCCCTTTATTCCATAAATATTTCTATCGCCCCCTTAGATGAGCTTCAGAACCACACCTGTAAAATACAAGGTGTCCTACGAAGATTTGAAAAATGCAATATTTTTTGGTCTGTTGTATATTTTTAATTTTTGTTTTTCTAATAATTACTACAACTGAGCTACAACTATTATATTCTATGTATATTTTTTTTTTTACAACTATTATTATTATATTACACAATTATATAATTTTTATAAAAAATGTTGGTGTTTCAAACTATTAATTAGGTTACACCATTAATATTTCAAAACAATTATTAAAATTTGTTGAAATTCAAATTTATAAAAATAAAAAATGATAAATACTTAAAAATTGATAAGATGATTCAATTGATAAAAATTTGATACTAAGAATGATATTTTTTCTGGGAAAAAATTGATTTATATTATTTAGTATTTATCGGCTATTTATCATTGGTAAAAATAATTGAAATTTTATTAAACTTTAAAAAGCTATAGAAAATCGAAGACTTAATATTAATAAACATTTCTAACACTAAAATTGATTTTAAAACTAATTTATAAAATGGCTATCTTGGATTATAAAAACACATTTTAATAAAAATAAAAATAATTTACTTTTAGTTGTAAAAAATATTTAAAATGTAAAAACTGTAGCGTAGTGTTCTAGTAACTATTACAAAAAAAAAAAAAAAAAAAAATTGAAAATATACAACAGAACAAAAGTTATTGCATTTGTTAGATCTTCGTGGGACAGGCTGTATACCTATACATCATTCACTGCGTAATAGATACATTGCATACAATTGTAACATGGCTATAATATTGCAAAATACACTAAATTAGTGAATAGTATAAAATATTATTCATTATATATTAATTAATTAATTAATATAAGAATATAATGACAAAAGTCATTGAAGCAGAGTTGTTGAAATCCTTATTATTTTTTTTTTTTAATGGTTAGTAGGAGATAAAGTACTTTTTTTGAGGTCATTTGACTTAAAATTACTATATTTGAAAAGTCTATTATTTTGAAAACTGTAATCATAATCAATATAATAGTAAAATAATCAATCAATGAAAATGTTCAGTTTCAACTTATCATTTATGGAATGACGAGAGATGAATAATTGTTTAAAATATTAAATAGTTGTTACTTTTTGGTGTTTTATTATTTATAACAATTGGTTTAAGTCTTTTGATCGCAAATTTTCTGTTTTAAGTATAAAATACAGATATTCCATAATAATATAAAATGCATGTAATGAACACCATACGCATAGGATATGTATAATCTGAAATGTTGTAATTATAGATAATATGCATTATACTCACACATTGATAAATGTAAAAATGAACGGTAAAAAAATGTTATCGACAATTTAATGTAAAATGTACAGTAAAAATGTAAACTATAGTTAATTTAGTTAGTTAATGACAATAATAAATAACTATATGTAGTTGAGTTAAAATGTTACAAAAAAATATTCACTTATTAACTGTGTAATTAATTAATGTCTATACTATCGTATATTATATTATATTCTATCACACTCACCTTATACAGTGGTAATTATAATTATAATTGCTCTAATAACAATAATTTCAAAATTGCAATTTGAAGAACGGGACACAATAACTATTAAAAGGGGAGATATATCTTCCTAGCCTCCTCCCGAAATACGGCGTCGGTAGGTTGGTTAGGAACTTAGGTCTATACATAATATCTTTGAGAATATTTTTAATTTTGTTTTTAAAAATTATATAACTTATAACTCTTACTGTATTTATAATTAATTAAGTTTTTTTTTATTTGTTAATATTTGTCTATCACGTCTATCACTTTTTTTTAATCTTGGTACCTCATCCACAAATTTGTAATTTCCGATTGGGGTGTAAATACTAATAAATAATATATAAATAATACTATTGCATGGCTTACTTTGATATTAATGTAATGAAATAATTCTAATATATTTTCAATTTAATTCAAATCTAATAGTGGTTAAAATAAATGATTTGAGATCCGGTCAGTAGTGAAATGGTAGAACATCACTCGTCGAGTAGTGGATATTTTATTTTATAGTTCACAATTTATTTTTAGAAATTGAAAAACAAAACTATTAAATTATTTTATTTCCAGTCTATTTTATTAAGTTCTATTAAAAGTAGGCACATAAAACATCATTAACCAATTTTATCAAAACAATATTGAAATATAATTTGAATTATGTTTATTTTATATAAATAGGTACCTATAGGTTGGTAAATTAAAAAATAAATAAATCATGAGCTATTTTTGGGTACTTTGAACACACGGTATGGTATATAATAATTAATAAATAAATGAGAAAATTTAATAGGCTTCCAAATAGGATCTTAAGATGATGTCAGTTCTAAAGGGGTCTTATACAAATAATTTTAAGGAAAATGAAAAATGTTTAAAACATATTTTAAAAATTATTTACAGGTGGTCAGTATTATTTCATATTACCGTTTTTTTATTTATATATAAATCATTATTATTATTAGATATTATACTTTGCATTGCTCATTGTTATTGAATTGAAAATATTGTGAAAATATAAATTATAAAGCGAATTATCTGTACATTATATATATATATACAGGTACATTTCAACACTTTATATGAGTTAGTAAAAAAAATCAATTATTAAAAATTTGTAATTATAAATATACATCTTAAAAAAGTGAATATATCGAAAAACGAAAACAAAAATGGCTACAATAAGTAGTATTGGCCCGAATGTTTGGTACTCTAGGAGCGAGCACAGTAAATCAGTACCCACCCAACCTCTACAATTCATTATGAACGTTTACCCTTTTCATCTCAATATTTATGTATCTTCAAAATGTACTTAAAATCGTAGATTATTTATGTCATAGAACTGTTACAAAATAAAAGTAAAAACAAGTAACAACTCTGAAGTCAACTTCACACTTTTTTAGAGACCTGAATGTATGATTTTTTAAATAACAACAAACACGTATTACTTACCATAGATATTCATATATTTATTTTGAGGATTAAAAAGTATACATAGTATTAACTTAAATAAAAATAAATTATTTAAGATTCATATCACTAATTGTTCATGAAAAAATCAATATCAAAAGTATAATTATAAGGTACACGAAAAATAATAAGAATAACACATATAGAGAAAAATACATCTAAGATGACATAAGCTGTTTGCGACTTCATCCCCATTTCACCATTTTTTTGCTTGATTATGTTTTTATCAATTTAATTTTGGAAAATTCGCGTTTGGCGGAAGCTGATCCAATTGGCAAGGTACACAATGCTTTGGTTGTTAATAACATATTAGGAAAAGTAAAACGTAGACTTAAGTTGTTTAATTTTCTAAATAATTCACAGATTGACTGTGGGCATCGTCCATATTTTTTATTATAAATGCCATCCTCGTCATCATCTTCAATGTTATTATCATTTTCATTATTCTAATCAGAACTATCATTCCGCATCTTCGTATAACACGTTTGGAATCTCTGAACTTCCTGAAAAATGTTCAAATTCGTTAAAAATATGAACTTAGTTTACGTTCTATTTGGCAGAAACGAGTGGCGTTCGCGGTCGTTCACAAAATATGAACGTGCGTTCATGAATGTCTTTCTATACAAACACTGCTATTTACATATACGCTTCAAATACATTCGTTGGTAACATATTACTTTTTAATGATGATATTTCATCTATTTGGAAATAGAGTAAAAGTACAAAATCCACCTAGTAAATACAAGGCGGACAAAAACCGCCCAGTATTATTTATACTAGGAAAAAATCCGCCCAAGATTTTTTTTTAACTTGATAAATATTTATAAAAATACGAATAAAAATGAATTACAAAAATGTTAAAATACGAATTTCATTGATTATTATATTAAGCATTTGTTTCTTATAATTACACAAACTTCAGATATAGGAAGTTGTCTACACTTATATTTTTGTTTTTCACGTTGTGACACAATTCGATTATTTAATTTAATTTTCTTTCAAAAAATGAACATATACATTAGGTGCGTTATTATACTATACATTAATCTATATTTATATTCGATTAAATTGAATAATTTCTAATTTATATTTATTTAATTTTCAATTTTAATTTTGACTGACAACCGTGGTTATAAATTTGTAAGTAATTGATATGAATCATAAAATGAATGAAAACTAAGTTTGGTATCTTTGATATTATAATAATGGTATAATTGTTCATATTACTTCTGTATTCGTAACTTATATTGTACCTACATATTAAGAATTGCAAATTTTTTAGTTTTAATAATTTTTGAACTGTACCTATTAATATTTGGAATAATAAAATGTTTAATGTAATTCGTATTATAAATTCATTTTTATTCATCATTTTATAAATATTTATCAAGTTAA
The DNA here is from genome assembly GCA_025469235.1 of Pemphigus obesinymphae. NCBI lineage: Eukaryota > Metazoa > Arthropoda > Insecta > Hemiptera > Aphididae > Pemphigus > Pemphigus obesinymphae. Next base: position 29,806 of record JAIPRL010002187.1, on the reverse strand, counting down.
AAAAAATCTTGGCAGGATTTTGCTCACCACGTATTTTATGGATGGATTTTGTCCTACTCAAAAGATGCGAGGCAATAAATAAATATTATTACTAGAAAGAAACGTTAGAAGACTGTAAATATTTGGATATTGGTGACGTTGCTTAAAAAATCATGTTAAATAGCACAATCATTAAAATAAATTTAAATATTTTAAATTTGTTGATAAAACTCAATGCTAATTTACACAATGGATAAGTTGACGGTATTATAAACTTGTGATAGATATACGTCAACTTACCCGCAGTAAACGTTTTTAATTTGATTAATTATTACTAAAAAATATATTAAAATCATTTAAATGAGAAAAAAAAGCTATAAGAACATGAACATTTTCAATTTAATTCAATATTTGATCTCACTTATTGTTTTTTGTAAATCGTTATGGTAGTAAATGACAAATTTATATCAGCTAATCACAAATTCGTAAATTGTAGACAATCAGAAATTTGTTATCGAAATAAGCTCCAACTCGAATAATATTAAACGTTACTGACTTCATGATATTAATTTCATCAACAGTACGATTAACAAATAACAACCAAATCGTTCTCACGAAAATATCAATTCGTCAACTTATCCCAATTTCCTCTACGTTATACTCAATACAAAGAGTGTTACATTATTATTATTGTATTTTTTTAAAAATAAGCATGAATTATTCGTGCTGATATGGGGTCTTATCATTATTTTATTTTTGTACTCTACACAATGAACACCATAATATGAATTGTATAATCGAATGCTTGCTTACCTACTCATAATAACTATACATTAATAATTAGTAGAGATAGGTCGAATAGTTGGAAGTTAGAAAAATCGAACCAAACTTCAAGAGTTCGAAAGTCGAATTTAAGCAGTAAAAAGTCGTACGGAGCCCAACTTGAATAAAAAGAAGTTTTTTTTCACTCACGAAGTTTGGAGTTGGATTCGGGTTCGGATTCAACATAATCATCTACTCTAATGTAATAATCTATTCGCAACATCGATGTAGCTCGGCGAGTACTTGGCCGAGTATTCGGCAGGTGTAATTGGGTTTTAAATGTTCGGTTCGGGTTCGGGTTCGCTCTTAAACTTTATAGTTCGGTTCGACGCCTACTATATTTTGTGTTCAGCCACCTCTAATAACATAGGTCTACAAAAAAAAATATTTTTAAAAGTTATACACAAAATTTAAATATATTAACCATTTGGACGTACCGTACCACGTCATCATTTTTTACAATTTATGATTGAAATATAGCATATTTAAAAAATTATAAATATATCCTATTAACACAATTTTAAGCGACCAACACAATTCGCACATTCATATTATTTCATATTTGAAGAATATCTTTGCCTCTTTGAATAAAAACTTTGTTTAGTCGATTTTCTTTTATACGCGTTTTGAGTTTCTTCACGTTTCAACATCCGACAATAGTCAGCCATCATTGTAACACTCCAGCGTCCTTAGTAGCGTCTCTCCATTTATTTTATATCCTGGTGAAATGTTTCGCCTCGTTCTTCACTAACATCCCCTAAATTTTCCGGGAATTGATCAAAATGTGAATATAGAAAATGCACTTTTATACTCATGTTACAGCCCGCAACGTATAATAGTTTTGTAGCATTGGATTTACTGGGGTTTCGTAATTTACACTTTTAGTGTTTCCCGAAAAATTGTTAATTACTTCCTTGAATGAAATCCAATCATTTTTTTCAATAGTTGTCATCGAATTCAAAAAAAAAAAAATCATTGTCCTTTCATAATGTTCTTATTTGTGGGCCAACAAAAATTGAAAACAATATTCATTTTCAGCCAATGCTTTTACAAATTGTAATTAGTGATATTCGTTATTATTATTGTTATTTTTTTGCCGACGAATTTAGGCGCTGGTCGATCCAACGGTGCCGGCACAAACAACAGATTCCCAGCTATAGTGCACCCGCAGTACAACAATTACCGCCATCACATGGCGCACCAGCATCCCCATTCGCAACACGAAATCCTGATGATGCAGTCCCGGTCGAACGGCGTTGTCGGCGGGGCGGCCAACGTCAGCGTGACGTCTACCTCCATGGCCACGGCGCCTCCGCCGCCGTTCCCGTCTTCCGCCGCGTGGCATTACAGCACCGCGGGCTCCGGTGCCACAGCCGGGGCGCCCGGGACGCCGCACCACCATCGGATCGCGCCGCTGCACCATCATCCGCCGCACCATCCGTCGGCGGCCACCATGCTGTTGATGGGCGCCAACAGCGGCGCGTTGAACGTGATGAACGGCGTAGTGGTCGGCGGGAACAACAGGGGAAAACCGCGGCGGGGCATGATGCGGCGGGCGGTGTTCTCGGACGCGCAGCGGAAGGGACTGGAGCGCCGGTTTCAGGTGCAGAAGTACATCAGCAAACCGGACAGGAAACGGCTGGCCGACAAGTTGTCGCTGAAGGACTCGCAGGTAATTCGGAACGTGGTATATTACGACATTACGACCGTGCAGATGACGATTTCACGCGCATTCCAGCGCGTTTGTTCACACACATCGCGTTACGCTGCACGCCCCCGATTTGCAGGGGGTTTTCCGTGTAGGCAATTTTTTGACGAATTTCGAGCAAAATGAAAATCCAACAATTCAAAAATATTCAACAATTATACTTTGAAAGTCATTCAAAAATAGTCACGTGTCAGTATCGTTTTTTTGTTGTTGCGTTATCACGCGATATTCGTTAAAAATCACGTTCACGCTCTCCATGACTACAACTTTTCTCTGTATAATCGTCGAGTTATAATGTATGCAAAATATGAAAGATGTGAATATTTACTGGCCTCGGACGTGGTTTTTTTTTCAATACGTTTTTTTTTTTTTTTTTTTGAAAACCTAAATCTGTGTTTGAAATTCGTAAAATTTTAGAATTTTAAAACTAAAAAAACGAATAAAAAATCTTCAATACGGCATAGTAAATATTCTCATCTTTCATATTTTGTGCACATTTTGACTCTCTGATCACTAAAAGAGAAGTTGTAGTTATAGAGCGTGAACGTATTTTAATACCACTAAAATGGGTGTGTAGCATCCTCTTAAGAGGATGTGTGGCGCGGTAATTTTTAGAAAATGTCAATAAAAATCATAATCTAACAATTGAACAATGCTTATATGCATTTTAAATAATTGGTCCAATTACTATATAATTTTTATGTTGTGGTTGTTTTTTTTTTTATGAAATTATACAATTTTATTGAAAATATTTTTTTTTGCATTTCTCATTTATAACAATTTAAAAACACCGTAGAAAGATGAAGCACAAAATAAATTATAAAACCAATATTATCTAGCGCCCTGCATAGCCGTTTTGTAATATGATGACATGTGCATTAAAACATATTTTATGAGTTATAAAAAAAACTTTAATTAAAATTTTTTTTTTTAAATAAATAAAACTTGAAAAAATTAAATATCAAAATAAAGACTACATATGGCTTCCGATCCAGAAGTCAATTAAATTCCACGTATCGTAGTGGCTTTCATTTAGCCACTACAGTGCCGCGCAAGAATTTCAGTGTTTAGTGTATAGAATTTTGTTAATTGGTATGTTCTAAAGATATATAATGCATTTCATTTGCCTGAGTATGCAAACTGTATTGTTTCGAGCAAAGGTTATTCACACTAGGAAGTCAGTGTACAAACATTCAAAAGTTTTTTGAAAGTCTAGAAAGTTATATGGGAGTCTGGGAAGTTAAACAAAAGTTTATCAGTCAATCAGAAATTATTTCAATACACACTAATCTGCCGGAAAATTGTATATGACACAAAACATCCTTTATAATAAATATTAAATAATGATCCCGTATAAGTAAATAACTGTATTATACGGCATCAACATTTAGCATTTAGACATTAATATTACATTACCTATATTTTTTTAACGTAAAACTACAGTTAATAAAATAGAATAACTGATATAAATTTATAATAAGGCATCGTTTTCATCAAGTAAATTAAACGAATATTATATTTTTTAATAATTGCGAAAAGAGTCATTCTTAAAACAAACCGCATAACCTATATACGAATATTAATTAATATTAAGTAGAATTATTTGTATTTTTATGATTTTACTATGAAGATAATCAAAAACCAAACTTTGTGCAAAATAAAATATTATATTATGACGTTTTCAAAGTACCAACTAGAAATAATTTCCATCAAAAAAGCTTTTTACTCTCAAACTCCTACTCGACTCCTACTAGTCGAACATTTTTTCACAGAAAAAAATAAAATATATTGAAAAAAAAAAAAATAGATTCCTCGCTTCTCTTAACATATAATCAGGAGTGTGCTATGTTTTTAATGTTCATATAGTCTCGTGGGAGTTTATCAAACTCCATTTCTAAAGTGTTTATAGAAAATTTATTATTTTGAAATTTAAAGATATTATTAGTTATTTCATGATTAGAATCAAAAATCAAATAAAAATAACTCTAATGCCTACTGTGTATACCATTATAAAATACATTTAAGAAAAACATTGTACTATACAACTATTTATTTATAAAAAATATAAATAATCTGTGAAATTCATCAAATAACCTAAAAAATTATGTTTTTATATTCGTTTCTTTTTATATGCGATCACTTTTTCATTATATCTTATATTATATTTATAATTAAAACATTTCTTTTACAAATTTTTATTTAAAATCTACAATAAAATTAATATTCTGAAAATAATTTTTATATGCTGTCTGTGATAGGATTTCTTTTTAATTTTTGACATACGTTTTTTATGACGTTACTCTAAACGGTGGGATAAAAATATGACTCGCACCAATTTTATGAAAATTTTTAAGCTATAAAAAATATTTAGAAAACTTTAAATTCATGAAAATCTATTAAATGTTAATTATAAAAAAGAATTTTCTGAATACAGATATATGTACAAGTTAAAATATAACCTCTTCAAAGAAGTGTAATAACTAGAGTACATTTACTACCCAAAAACCTCTTTATCCCAAAACTCTAACTCGACTCCTATCCGATAGGATAGTACATGTGATTGTAAATACGAATATATACATGTGTACATATACAGAAATAAAATTAAAATTAAAAATTCACATAATTTTTAAACCAATACATAACGTATACGTAAACGCTCTCGGAATCTAATAATTGGGGATGAGAAGTTATAGAAATTGCATATTTTTGCATATTTTGGTGATTTTTTATATATAGAATAGAATATTAATGATTTTTTGTGCATATAAATGCATTTTTAGTATAAGATAATAACAATAATTGAACACAAAACCTGTAGTTTCAATAATACAGAGTTCAAACTTCAAACATAAAATGTAAAACGATATTTATTAATATATCGTATTATTATCGAATAGGTAGAATTTAAATTTCAATATAATAGTCAATAGAACATAAATACTTATCAAGACACTGGCGATTTTTATTTTATCTGATTATAACGCGATTATTTTTTCTTTCATGACCGTCAAAAATAAAACTTAGTTAAGTCCAAATACAGTTATTTAATAGTATAATAATTAATAAATAATAATAATTTATCATCTATCAGAGTGTATATGCGGTTATTGTACATTTTTTTATTGGTTGGCATATTTTTGTTTTTTTTTTTTTGTGCATATTTGCATGCATAATTTGCCAATTTTACCTCCTATAACTTCTCATCCCTATTAATAACTAATTAGTTCGAGATAAAATCCCAACATATTTTTACGTAATATGTATCGCTGAATTTTTTGTCGTGTTATGCGCAGGTAAAAATATGGTTCCAGAACCGTCGGATGAAGTGGCGGAACACCAAGGAACGGGAACTACTGGCGGCCGGCACGGGGTGCCGAGAACAGACATTGCCCACGAAAAACAACCCCAATCCGGATTTGAGCGACGTGACCTCGTCGACGTCTTCTAACAACAACAACAATAACAACAACACCAACGCCAACAACAACAACAACAACAACAACAACAACAACAACAACAACAACAATAACAACAACAACAACAACAACAACAACAACAACAACAATAACAACAGTAACAATAACAACAATAATTTGTGTTCTTCGGCCGCGGTGGCTCCGCAACAGATGAGCGCGCCGATGGCCGGCGGAGTCGTGGTCACGTCAACGCCGCTGACCGCGGCCGCGGCCGCGGCCGTGGGCCAACAACAGGAAGCGGCGAAGAACGGTATCGTGACGAAGAGCCATCTGCAGGAAATGCTCCAACAGAAACAGCAACAGAAGAAAATCAACGCGGTGGCCGACCAAATGCTGTTGAACAGGGGCGGCGGCACTGGAGGGGGGCCCACAATCCCTCCCAGACAACAGCAAGTGCAGCTGTAGGGGCCACGTGTTCCATACAAACACGACGTCGTCGGACATCGGGGACCCTCCGGAGGAAAAAAAAAAAGTTTTATTTACGTTATTTAATACCGACATAATTATATAATTATTATGTATATTTCTACAATATTATTAGTTACACATATTATACCTATACCTTATATTATATAAATATATGTGTGATTTTGCTAATTATATATAATATATAAACATATATATATATAATATATAATTTCATTGAAAACTAAAAATATATTTTAATGGATTATTATGTGTTGTTGTATTCGGTTTTTTTTCGTCATGAATTACAGTTACAGTGTCACAACGCTGGATTAAAACTACCGGTATGGCCCAGGAGTCGGGACCGTTCTTTTCGGGGGTTAAGCTGGTTAAGTGGCCTCATAAAATGAAAAAATCCGATCGATAGGGTGTGGAAGCACTTTGCCGGTCGCGGATACGTATTACTGGCGATGGATGCACTGCGGTCGAATGTAGTGCCATACGGGGTCATACGTATACGTATAAGTATACGTTTTTATGTCTTAAAAATAGGTTGAAATAGAGAACTATTGAACCGTTTATATATTTAATTGTTTTTTGTTTTATTTTTTTTAAATACAAATATTTGAAAAATAAGAATCTTGTAAAAAAAAAAAAATAATAATAATATCAATATACCTAAATATGGCGTCGGCAAGCAGAGGCGTACACAGAGCCGTAGCAAGGGCTTGGCGAAACTGGTCCAGGCCAAGGTCGCAACAGAAAAGGATCGCAAAAATCGAAATTCAGTAATTTCTATCCCTAAATTTCTAAGATTGGGAGGGGGGGGGCGAAAATTCGACGGACAAAATCGTGTAAAAGTAAGTTGATGACTTTCTTTTTTGCCTATTAACTAGATTTTTAAGGAATGGGAGGGAAACTCCAAAAAATCGATGACTTTTTTTTCATTATTACCAATTTAAGGGCAAAAATTCGGTTCTTTGCCAAGGGCGCTATCGAATCTCGCTACGGCTCTGAGCTCTCGGCTTGGCCTGCAAACATGAATAGGGGACGTGATTTAAGTCGCAGTATTGGTTAGAAACCAAAATTTAAAATTTTTTTATTATTTTTCAGGACTGTGGTTAAAAAAAAATTGAAAATAGTCGCACTCTAAAAAAATGGTTAAATGAAATAATAAAAACTGTTAAATGGTGAAATGGTTGAATTAGAAACTGAAATACCTATATTATTTTGAAAATTATATTTATTTGAAATAATATATTAATTTAATTTAATTATTTTAAAATTTATTTTAAATAATCTATAAACAGAAATATGTACATAGCTTAATGCTTACATAGATTTAAATTTATTAATATAAAATAACAGTTTTCATATAGCTATGTAAGCGAACTATAGGATTGGCATACAAGCCATAAATCAGTTTTTGAAGGTATGTCATATCTACAAATTATTTGTTACATAACTTTTAAATATTAGGTACTTATATTAAATATAGGTATTTCTTAAACTATTTTTAAGATGATTTTATAAATTTAATAGATAATTTAAATTTTCTTAGGATTTAAATGCCACTTTAATAATTAAAAATTTCAAAACTAATTCCCGATGAAACTGATGAATTTAATAAGCTTGTTGAACATTACAAACCAGAGATCGACCAGCATGTAACATTAAAAGAATTTCAAATGAAGGGAAAAAATATTGACTAATAATTTAAATATAAAGACTGCACTAGAAACTTAGACAACCGGAATTATTATTATAATTTATAAGATATCAATAAAATTGTTTTTTTTTGTGTCTTGTGACAAATATTCATATTACCCCTCATAAAATGGTCCTAGTTACGCCACTGTTAGAATCTAATGGTTAGACGTAATGGTCTAGAATGTAGCTCTACTCGAAGAAATGAGCTTCGTTGAAATAACGTATAATAAAGAAAAATAGTGAAGAAAATTGTGGTTTTAGCAATGGTTTTTAATAGACAGAAAAGCTACTCAAAAAACCTGATTAAATAATAAATACTAGTGACTTTAGTCTGATATACTCGTACAAATAGTTTTACTAGATGATGTTTTTTAAAAGATCGAACAGACATTTTAAATATAAAATTTTGTTTAAAATGAAATTTCGTCATACAATTATGTATGTCTAAATCACATAACTTAGGCCGGTAGTAAATATAATAAAATAATATAAAAATACACTTTTTTGACTAAATTTAGATAATTTATAATTAATTATATAGATAATTTTGGTGAATAAATTATTTGATTGTTTAACCTTATTGGGACTTGCAAAGATGAATGTACTATAAGATTTTGTAACGGAACAGAACGACACATTTACTAAAAGTAGGTACCTACTCAACGAGGATCATGTTTCTACCCCATTTTCTTTAATGTTTTCATTGACGATTTGCCGGTCTTGGAAATATCCAAATTTTCTATGTTCGCCTGGAATAGTTCACAGTAGATCGAAACTTAAAAATAATGAAAATTATTCCAAGTCCAAAAATAATACGGAATTCGGTTAAGTCCGAAAATTAAAACACTAAAAAAATCGTTTGTCCTGGAAAGACGTCATACGTCAAAAATAGAAAAGCCACCGGCGGTGGAGTATGCGCCTCGAGTGATTGTCCCAGGTCGTCTGAAATTTCGGTGTTCGGGGACCCAGTGATACAGAGATGACTACTGTGACCTCTGCACTTGGGGGCCAGTTTCCATGATTCTCGGCTTAAGCACAAAATAATTTCATTTGCCGATAGTGAAGTCGCTTTTAACACAATTTTGGTTATCGGGTGTCTTCTTTTGCAAGTACACCAGGTTGTATTAATGTCCATTCTGCTTTGTATAATGACGTAGATCTACCTAAGCAATTGTACACCCTCTATTTATTACGACTTCCAGGTGGACTTATTATTATATTTTATCCTGTCCTATCCTAGTAAAAACATGAGGTCCATTCGTTTTTCTGTTTCACCTACTCTCCCTCCCTCCCCCGCCCGTCACGACTCGAGTCGATACTATGATTATTAACCACTTTTAATGCATACCTATACGGATGCAAAATTTATTCTTATTTCTCACCCCGAACAATCTATAGCAGGCGTGCCCAACCCGCGGCCCGCGAAAGTGTTCCAACCGGCCCGTGACCATTTTATAAAAATTAGAAATTTGTATAGGTGTAAAAAAAAATATATAATATATAAAATTTTTTATTTTATTCAGCTTTCAAGAATTACAAAATATATTACGATTTTTAATTTTAATATAAAAAAAATGTATTGGATTTTAGAATATTAATAGAAATAAATTAGTGTGAAATTTGAGCTTGTTTTTCTTTAACCAATCTTTCAATATTCGGAGTGAAATTTGTAACGCTAATTCTTAATAAGAAGTGTAAGTGTCAAATTATCAGTCAAACGAGATCTTTCTGAACATTTTGCGTAATGCATGCATGAAAACGTTTGTTCGCAAATATAAGTAGAACCAAATATTGTAAATATACGCATTGATAATTCTTTTATTTTTGGAAAATCATCAGTAAGGGTCTTATAAAAATTTATTAAATCTGTGTTTTTATCTGTGATTTCTTTATATAAATCTTTCAAATGGTTATTTGTTTTTAAATCAATAAGTTCAAGTTGAACAGTTTCTTGAACATAATTTTCATCAGACAGAAATGGATTTTCAATCATCCGAAATGAAATCATATGTGATTTGAAATCTTGAAAACGGTTTTCAAATTCTATTGATAATTGTTCCAACATACTCACAAAATGATTTGTCGGAACGTCAATAAAAGAGTTTTGTTTAATTTCTTGACACGTTTTAAAATGTAAAAAATGTTACTTTAATATTTGGTTTTTAAATAGTTGTAATTTTATTTCAAACGATTTTACATCACTTTTAAGCTCGAAAATAGTTTTTGACTGTTTTTGAATTTTAAGATTTAATTCATTTAAATGAGCAGAAATATCAGTTAAGAAAGCAAGATCGTACATTCATTTTTCGTTTTCAAATTCTTCTACTGGTTTGTTTTTTTCTATCATAAATATTTGAATGAGTAAGCACTCCTACTAGAATTATTGGTATAAATACCCGATTGAGGAAAGGAAGATATAAAATTTACAGTTTATAAAAATCCTTTGAATAAATTCTAGTATACCTGTTTATATCTAGTTGTGATATTTGAATAAAAATAAAATGAAGATTTGGTGTGTTTGTCAGTAGGTACAGGGTTTAAACTCTGTGACCAATTCCCAACTCCTCTCATTCTCGGCTCAAATCAACAACGGACAGGCGTGAGTCCCATTAGAAAAGTCAGTGGCATGAGTTGGTCTTCTCAATTATTTTAAGCCTTTTCGCTTATTTACTGTTTTAGAAATCATTTTTTCGATATTTGGGGAAAAATACATCTCGGAGTTTTTTTGACCACCTATGGAAAAAATTCTATAGCTACACGTACCTGCATTGAGTATGTACCCACTAATTTATTTACAATTACATCACTGATTACTGGTGGTGAATGTATAGAAATTAAAAGCAATAATAAATAATTTAGTTCGATAAAATGATTCTGAGCGAAGATCGATATGTACTAAAATTTTCTAATTTATTACAATTTTCCTTTACGTGTAAAAAACTACTAAATAAATTTAAAATTAACCTCTTTAAAATTTTGACAACAAATTGCCTATTCAAATTATAATTACTCGAATAATCATACTCGACACATTCTACGAACAAATTGTATTCAACGCACAACAAATCATATCAAAGTAAAATGTATAATGGACCAAATGACAAATATTATACAAGGTTAGGTATCATAGTGTATGCTGAATATATGATATATATTATACATATAATTATATAGTGCTGGTAAGAGAGAGTGAGTCTGAAAAAGTGAATGGTCGGTCGGCTTGAAGAGTATAGCGAAGCTATTAAATATAAAACAATTCAAAATTTTAAAGGGTGGCCAACCCTAAATAGTTGACAGCTGAGGAGGCGAATGAGAAGAATTAGATAAAATGTATATTTTTAAACGGAAAAAATATTCGATTATTTCAAATAAGATAAAAAATGTACATTTTAAATGATTATTTTCATAATTAAAACGGAGTTATTATACTATGAGAAACTTAATCAATACAATGGTAGATCAATACGTATAGTTCATTAATGAGTTGTCTTTAACTGGAACTTAATACGAGTCTAGGACATTTTGGCGTGGCCAATTCGGCTTGAATTGTATGTTTGCGTTATAACTATATTTTACTGTTTTGGTGTTTAGGTACTAATTATTTAATTTTCTGAATAGTTTGTTTCAATTATTGATTGATAAATAATAATTATAACGTTTAAAATTTCAATTTCTATTTTACGAAAAAAAAGTATAAAATAAAACTACTGTTAAATGCAACACATAATAATTTGAATTTCTTTTGAGTCCGACACATTTTGAGTAGGTATCTACCATATTTATGTACTATATCGGGATTATTAATGGTCACTTATTGTTAAATATAAAAAATAAATGATATTAAGTTTTAATAAATGTACTACATTTCTAAAATAATATTAAAATTAATTTTACATGATTTTTTTTTTAATTGTCATTATTAATTATAATTATTACCTATTATTTTATTTTTATCTAAAATAAATAAATACATCTTTTGGAGGAAAACGGACAATGGAGGAATTAAAAAATGGATTTCGCAAGTTTAAATGGCTTATACACCGAAACAGCCATGTCGTAACGTCCGGTTCCTTACTTAATATTGAAATACAAATTCATATTATCACAAATGACACTTATAATAATATCTTCGGCATAGACGCGTTTATATACCTATATATATATATATATATATATATATATATATATAAAATGGTGTCTGATACCTTATCTTTAGTTAACACTGATGATAACATGATATCGTTATCTATATACGCCAATACAATTGTGCATATTCTGCTCTCCTAGAAGCAAGTACAAAACTACCAAATTGTCTTAATGATATTATCTATACCTATATTATTATAAATTTGAATATTCTGCATCCATTTATATTACATTTATACAATAAATCATATTTTAATGACTACCTAAGAACTAAATTTTAAATTTTACTTTTTATTCAGATAAAGAAACAAAACAAAAAAAAAAAAGATTTTTCCCAACAATTTGACATTTGTAAATATATTGGATTTTGTAGTGCTGTTTGTCTTCAATACAGTTTCTGTCCAATCTGTCCAGCCGTTTAGAAGGAGTTTGAATACTTACATACAAACAGAAGAAATATATATATATAAAGATAATTACACACTTAAAAAAATTATATAAAAAATTAATTTATTTCAATACGGTATTATGTTATTAAAGAAAAAACGTGTTCAAACAGAAATGGTTAATTGAAATATACTTAGAGGTAATGTTGTTTCTGTGATTAAAAACATACATAAGCCCGATAGTTGAATTAGCTCTGAAGACTATACTTGTAAGTGCCCTATCCTATTTATTCCGAGCCAAGATATTAGTGTTGGGCACTATTGAATAATTTGGACTACCGACTATTAGTCATTGTTTTGTAAAAACTATCGACTATTATTTGATCAAAAATTTGCATTCCCAACTAATTTCAAAATTTTAAATTAGTTAACTAAATGACCAACGAAATTAATTTTTAAAATTGACATATAATATTTATTCATTAGTCATTAGTCATCAATCATCAGTCGACTAATTTGTTGTTGTGCTAATTTACTTATTCACTACTACAAAAGTGGAGAAAGATAAGTTAGTAAATATATTATAATCGGAAATCTGTTTACGTATAAATATATATTTGGAATTAAAAATAAATTAATGATAGACATATTTGTAGTAGACAATATATATAGTTGGTTCACTATAACTTCCCAATAGATACGCGAGCATTATGGTTTTTTCAGTATTTCAATTTAAAAATGTTGAAATTAATTTTATTACTAGAAACAATAACATCCTTAATAACTCTTTGATTATCTTCAATTAATGTTATAAAATGTTGTTATTGATGCTTGCATTTAGCAGGAGATGCTGAAGGCACAGTTCGCTGACCGAGATTCCGTATACTTTAGTCGAGTCGATAATGAGTTGTCGGCTCGTTACCAGGGTGCACTGCGAGGAAGCGTGTACGGGGCGCACTCACATCGTCCAATCCCGACGATTTAAAAAAAATCTAAAATCATAGCAATATGCAAACCCGGAAAGCCCCCAAACGCAGCAGATGGCTATCGTTCCATTGCTCTCCTTAGTGTGTGTTCTAAATTATTGGAACGCCTTGTACTGAATCGAATCAGACCAATCATCGACGACGCCATCACACCAATGGAACAAGCCGGTTTCTGACCTGGCAACAATTTTACGGATCAAATTGCAGCTCTCACCACTTACATCGAAAAAGGGTTCCAAAATAAGAAAAAGACAACAGCCGTGTTCATAGATCTAACAGCTGCATATAACACTGTAAGGAAAGAAGGATTACTGTTCAAACTTCTGAAAACCACCAAATGTCTGACTTATTGTCTGACTGAATGTTAACGAATCGATGTTTTACAGTCCATATAGGAGCGTCCAGAAACGCGACAAAACAACTAAATAATGGATTACCCCAGGACTCAGTACTGGCGTCGACTCTTTTCAATCTATACATCAGTGATTTACCGGCTACAACCTCTTGAAAATTTGCATACGTAGACGACACCACGATATCTACACAACATGAACAATTTGAAAATAATGAAGCCATACTCAATCAAGACCTAGAAAAACTTCACAAATACTTCCAACAGTGGTGCCTTAAGCCGAATATACAAAAAACGGAGGCTACAACCTTCCACCTGTATAACAAACTAGCTAAATACCAACCAACTATTACATTCGGAAATCAAATACTAGCATATAACCCTACCCCTAAATATCTCGGAGTTACTCTCGACAGGACACTGACATACAAAAATCACCTACAAAATACCACTGCAAAAATAAGGACAAGGAATAACATCATCCAAAAGCTTGCTGGCTCAACTTGGGGAACCTCAACTGAAACCCTCAGAACATCCACATTAGCTTTAGTCTACTCAGCTGCAGAATACGCTGCTCCCGTATGGCTAAATAGTGCCCACTGTTCTAAAATTGATGTACAACTTAATTCTACCATGCGTACCATCACAGGTGTAGTAAAAAGTATTCCCACTCTGTGGCTTCCAGTGTTATGTAACATACATCCACCTCATATTCGACTTTTGATAGCTACTGCAAGAGAGTGGTCTAAATATACACAGAATGATAAACTCCCAATACATAAGGATACACCTATGAACTGCACTTTGAGACTTAAGTCGAGGAAACCTGTCTGTCTAACAGCAAAAGACCTCATTGAAAACAAGTTAAATGGAGAGAACGACTAGAGAACAAATTGGAGCCTATCAAACCCCGACAGTCATCAACTAATTAAGGACCCATGCTCCCAAGTACCAGGCTTTTTACTTAAACGACGAGAATGGGTCAGGTTGAACAGAATCCGAACCGGATACGGCAGATGTGGAGAAATTCTATTCAAATGAGGTATGAAAGACTCTCCTGCGAGTGACTGCGGCTACCCGTCCAAAACGATGGAGCATATCATGGGACACTGCCCGATCCGATCTTATTGTTATTATTAGTACTTTTTATTTCCACATAGATGGCACTATAAACCATACTTGCACCGCTCGAAACAATTGAGGTCCACGGATAATGTCTCCGATTCCAGTCCTTACCATCTTAGTCCGTGAAGTAAACATACTTTGCTCGCAGAAAATATATAAATATCATATTATAATCAATATTTTTCTCGCTCTGTTTATAATAATCTATAGTTATTAAAACAACTATTTATTTGGAATTTTATGTTATTAACACAGCTACAAAGCATTATATAAAATACTGCATATTACATATACCAAGTAATATACTTATGCGAAAATAAAAAAATGACCTATGTAAAATACCTACTAGGACCAAATATCTCTTTACCCCAAAAGTCTTACGAGACTAATTCCATCAAAAATGTTCCTCACAATTTAGCAAAAAATTAAAAATAATTGTAAAATCAATAAATTCTATATGCTCCGATCAAAAGTTAAAATTATTCTTAATATAAATTGTACTATTTGTATATAAATTATTTTAAAGGTATAATTAGTGTTCAAATGTTAGACTTAAGTTAGTGGAAGGCATTTTATGAGATTTTATAAAATATGATTTATACTACTCTACTATTTGTTTGCATTATTCAAAATAGATATTTTAATTGTTTTATCGATAACTATGATTATAAATGTTTGTTTATTTGATATTAATAATCATATACAATATAACAATTTAACAATATATTATATAACATATAACGTATAATATACGATATGCTAAAGGTGGAGATAATTGTCAACCTATTTTTTAAGCATTTTACTTGAATCAACTGTTATTATCATAATAAATTAGTAACAATATAATTATAGATAAGTATCATAATATTACATAGGAATGTTTCTTATAAAGAGAAATTAAAGACTTGTCTATTATCTATATTATATTATAATATTTTTGTGTTGATATTTCCGAATAGGTGTAATAAAAATATATAGAATATTATATGATAAAAATATTAGTTAACCTTTATTGTAATGATTGTTAAATAAAATAATACCTATATTAAATGAAAACTATTAACTATATTTCAAAATTGACTCTTTATAAGTGGATCAAATACAATATTTCAACTTGATTATATATAATATATAGGTATCTATTCTTAATTTATTATAGTATATATACGTAAAATAAGAAATAACATAATAAAATAAAAATTTTTTTCATATGGTTTTAAAATAAATCTAAACATTATCCTATTATATATATAATATTAAGATATATATATATTGATTATTGATATTTTACATGACTTATAATTGATAACTAAGGTGATATCATCGAGATGAGATTTTAAATTTAAAAAAAAATCCAATAAGTTTAGGTCATTCTATAAACTAAACATATATTGTAAAAGATGACAGACAAAATAAAAGTTGTTTTTAAAACTAATTAGTTACTTACTGATAATACTAATTTATAATATATAACATATTGAACATTGAAAAAGATACTTTGTGACTTAAATTAGTTATAGTCCCATATAATACATACTATTACAAAATTACATATGAATAATTCAATATATCAATATATGAAAATATTATCCAATAATATAATTTAGATTCTGTTGAAAAATTGTTCATTAACCACTTCTGGCGTTACCATAACTTCTTGCAAGTACGGAAGTTATACTATATGCCATATGTAATACCTGTAAATTGGGGATTAAAAGATGATTTCGTTAATCGTTTATTGTGTAAATTGTTAAATAATATTGTAATGGAATGTTGATAATGATGAAAATTATATAATCTACATTTAAACATATATTAAATATACTGTAAAATTAAAAATGCTTAACCATTTTAACCATTTCAATGGTCATCTACCATGAATAAGATGTTATATTCAAGAACTGTTGATTTTTTTTAATTTGTTTAAAAAATGTTTGTAAAAATATAAAATAAAATCAAACCATATACGTAAATTTTACGTACACTTGCAAACATTTCCATATCAACTCTTTTTTTTGCTGAAATTTTGAGTGTTGATTTTTCAGAAACGTCTATTCGCATAGCCAACAAGATCAACTTTTTAAAATAAATATTTGTTTGTGTCCAATCACTGCAGTATAGAGAAAAGCTTATTGATTCTTTCTAAAAAATACATTAAACATTAGCAAGATAAAAGCCCTAAATATTTAAATAATATAACGTATCTATAACATAAATATAGAAATTTAATTATAAAATATATAAAAACTTAATCCAAATATTATGGACGTTTGGAAATTTGATGATTTGATAACAAATATATTATATGCAAATATTTTCAGATTCACCAAACTAAATGCGATAGTTTACAATCCTTTATCTGGATTTACTATTAATAATAATTACATTAATTACATAATATTAAAATTTGTATATGAGTAAGTATAAATGATTATAAATATTTTAAATGATAAAGAAATGGTGATTAAGTTTGGCAGTAGATATCTTGTTTACACAAATATTAAAATTAATTAATTATAAAAATAAACAAATATAGTGAAACCAAAAGAACGATATAATGATTTTTTTTTAATTGATCGAAATGATGATTATATAATATAAGTTATATTAAGAGAACATATATACAATTATACATATTATAATACTATATTAATATACATAGGTACCTTATCATTCAAACTGGTGAAGATTTGGCAAAAAATAAATAAGTGCAATGCTTGCAATAATAACGCTGAAAACATTTTGACATTCATTGGTGAAAATGGTGCCACACCGTTCTGTAAGTTCTACAGAAAAAAAAATTAATGGTGTAAAATATCTTTTATCAATAATGGCTGTTGATAATCATTGTATATACCATTGTTACTACACCACAGGCCAATATAATACATGCAGAACTTGTGGCTATCTGAATAAGAATTAACGGCCGAAATATTTGGTAGAATATGCGCAAATATCTGGAATTAAACATTAGAAAATTTTTATTCAAATGTAATAGAAACCATTGAATCATTTTTTGAGAGGATGTGGTTCACCTATACTAAAACGTTGTATATTCAATACAAATATTCAGGGAGAATATATTAAAATGGCTCGGGCATTTATTAAGTAGGAAAGATACTGAAACAGTAAGACTAGTGAAGGAATTGTATATTGATGGTAAGAGGGGGAGAGGAAGACCGAAAAAGAAGTGATGGATGTGATATGTTGAAGGTGGGAATAAATTAAAAAGGTGAGATAGATGAGTTAAGTGGAAGTTGGGGACTGGGATGGCTGACCCCAATAGTTGGGAAAGAAAGCAAAGAAGAAAAAGAAGATGATTATAAATTTAAACATTCTGCATCCATTCATAATACTTTTATGAAATAAAACCACGTTTTAGTATCTTAAAGTTATAAATTGAAAAAAATTTGATAGATAAACATACTTAATAATTCTTTGATTATCTTCAATCAATTTTATAAAATTATATTTTGTTCTTGTTTCATCGTCTTGAGTATTCTTCAATGTAATATCTAAATATTTTAAAATTATATATTTAAATATAAACAATAAATCAATATCAATGAACATAACAGAAGCGATACTGCTTGGTGGTTTGGGATTCAGATAGGATATTAGCATAAATAATTAGGTCCGTTTTTATCGGATGCATTGTATTACATTATTTTATTTTACATACATATTACGTATGTCTACCCTAAGATACAGATACTTATAATAAACAATATATATTATATATTATTCTATTTACAACAATCTTTATTAACAGTATTAACAACATAATTCAAAGTAAAATGGGTTATGGTTTGCTACGCATATCATTCATGAAGCGGAATGTAGAAAGAAACAACAACAGGGAACATCTACCAAGAACTCTAATATTAATCTCTGATTCAATTCAATTTGTATCATGAAAACCACAAATGAAATTATTCAGAAAACTTTTATTAACTAATACTTTTCGAGTATTTTGTAGTAATTATGTGATTGATAGTCAATTTTAATGAAGAAGGAAAAAAACCAAGAAATTTACGTAGAACTTTTTAAAATATTGATCTAATAAGAGAACTATAAAATCCTATTGAAAAATACTAAAATTTTAAATACAAGGAAATACTTTTGATGAAATCTCATATTTTCAGGGCATTACAGCAAATATACTGAAGGTGCAAAACATTAACGGTATAAACTGAAAAGAAGCAATGTTAAAGTGCTTTTTATACCATTAATGAACAAAGACAATAGAAGTAGGGCATTAGTGTTTCTCATTAGATTAGTGTAAAATAGTTTATTTAAATAAAATCTAATTTTGACTTTTATAGAGATTTCCATTTATCTTGTTAATTTATACTACAAGCCTGCATTGGTATAGATATATGGTTATCACACTTGCACTCAATACTTGCGTCAATTATAACACTGACAAAATTTACATCAAATTTTCTTAATTTTTATCTTAGATTCCGATCGAAGATTTCTTTGATCCGGTGGCCAAAGCCCAATCCCAAACTCAAGTCCATATATATCCCACAGCCATCAGGCGATAGACACTACATGGGGAACAGGCCCTACCCAATATCCTTTAGTCTATTTTGACATTTCATCTATAGTTTTAGCAATTTTTCTACGAACGGATGCCCTTCCTGTCGTGGATTCTTAAACTGGAGGACCAGTTCCGCCCAACAAATTAAGATCAGGAAGATAGCTGTAGGCTATACGTATAGGTACCTAAACCAAAAAAATATTTTATGAAAAGATCAAAGAATTTGGTTTTAAATTTAAAATATATTATATATATAAACTAATCTTAAAATTAACTTTTGCCATAATAGTAGGTATGTTTGTCTAAAATACGTAACTAAAGACAGTACTAAATATAATAATATAACCTTTCACAGTTAACTTTTCATTAATTCTACACACTTCATAATTAATTATTTATTAAATAGTATTACTATATAAATTATATATATTATAAAACTACAACACACGATAACTTACTTTTATTGGGACTTTTAACAAAGATGAATGTGCTATAAGAACTTGAGATATATTGAAACTGATATTCAATACAAATACATATTGTAATTACAGTTAAATCAAATAGTATGGAAACATGAGTGCAACAAAAAATTGATATCGACTCGCAAACATATATGATGACGTAATGTTTGTTATAAAATTTGTCACATAATAGCAACATCAGATTAATCGGTGTCCAAATGTAATTGTATTCGATGTTATTAAAGTTTATGGTCAAATAACGGGTCTCTTGGAAAATTGGTGAGAAAATCCAACATATATATACGACTAACCATGAAAAAGATATATAAATTGAAAAAATTTTGTATTTGCACTTTTCAAGTATCAACGATTTCTTCACAGGAGTAACAAAGTATAGAAAATCCACGTCTATTACACGCATACAATTCCAAATCGTATCCGAATACTTGATTAAGTAAAATTGGTTTAGAACAATACCAAATAATGATATACCCATGAATAAATATGATATGAACATATTTAGATCATTTGTGACATAGTATAAGCTTACGGTATCCGTTAAAAGTGTTAGAGTCGTAACAAATAATTCAATTTTCGCAATGAGCTTCAGAACATTGATACCGTAGAATTCTGAAGAATGCGGATTTAGAATTTTAAAAAACCCCATATATTCCATTATATGCGTATTAACAATTGATTGTCGTCTAACGTCCATTGTAGCCCTATTTTCTTGAGGTGATTTCAGTGTATAAATGAAAAATTTGCTGAGAGCACTATAATTATAATTTTAAACTACGCGAGTTAGAATTTGAAACTGAAATATGAACATTTTGGTTACACAACAGCACATATAATTTTATCAAATGCCTTAATAGATCAATTTAATTTAAAATTAAAATATTTCTCATATAGTTTACATATTTTATATTAGTACGTATCCTATAATTAATGAAAAATCAATTGAATTATGAATAAGTAATATAATACGAATAATAAAAACGAGTATAATGTTCGTTATTTAATTTTTTCAAGGATGTCTAATACTATTAATTTTATATATTCTGGGATCTGATTATTTTAGGTTTTTTTTTTTACAACCATCATTTTATACAATATATCGATAATGTTATGAAATTATTTAGATTTGGTACATAATGAAGATTTATCTATGTGTTTTATTTACATTTTTCATACGGATAATATTTTTTTATTAGTTATATTATCATACTTTCCATTATCTATTAATTCTTATTAAATCTATTAATGTTTTTCACTATTTGTACTCTGAACCAAGCGAGAAATTTATTTATTTCCTCCTTATTTGTTCGAATCATAAATTGTCATATATATTTTATAATAAATTTCACCAAAATAAATCAAGATATGATATTAATAATTTAAAATTTTTTAAAATATTATTTTCAAAATATGTTTAAATTTTACTTTTTTCTTTCCGTCCTAATGTATCTAAATATTTAGCTGACCGATTTTTTTAAGATTATTATTAAGTCCTATAATTTTATGAGAAAAATGATTACATTTTGAATATTTAACTGATATGATATACATATAATGATATTTCCAAAATTATAATTTTTAATAATTTATTAAAATTAAAATTACAAAATAATTTGGTATATTGATGCATTATAATGGGACATCATGTTCATTTTTCATTTTATAATTTTAGTACAATTTCTAGCACCTACCTTTAATAAATTATTTTATTATATTACATTATTAATATACTAAATGTTGTTCTTTACATATTTAGAATTGGATTATAATTTTTATGTTAGTCCATGTGCATTTTTCCATAATTCCTATTAAGTTTTGCACATATGAGATGTTCCTACCGGAATACTAGAGTGTAATCTAGCTAATTGTTTCAAGCTATTAAAAAAAAAAAGATAACGGTGGTGTATTAGGTACATCAAGTATAGATATTTATAATTATTTTTTTTATGATAATAGATATATATATATATATACATATTACATACATACATACATACATACATACATACATACATACATACATAAATACTTACGTATATATAAATTTTCTTTGGAGGAATATTATAAGGCAGTAGTAGTTTTGGGGAGGTACGCAGAGCTACTCTTCAATTTTTTCATATTTAACAGCGTAGCTCTTTTTATCTATCAAAGATCGCAGGGAACTCTGTGTCTGTTTCAGTTTTTATTTAAAATTTTTTTAAAATATAAATTTTCTTTGGAAAAATAGTGAAATTTTGAAAACGAATGTTTTTTGTCTTTATTACATAATAGGTTTTAGATAAAAATCAGGATATAAAATTTTTTGATTAGTTGAACTTATTAAATAATATTGATATCATAGTGGTTAAAAGTAATTCATGAATGGTTAAAGCATAAAAGGATGGTGAAATATTGGCGAAATCATTGCGATGTGGATGAATTTCTGTTATTTAGTTTTTTAAATTTATTTTTATTAGTGGAATAACGATTTGCGTTCTATTTGTACTACTGATCACTATTTTTTGGATTTTCCGTTATTGTTTAGTCGTTTTTATTCGGATTTTAGTTTAGACAAAAGGAGTTTAATGTGAGTTATAAGCTTTCTGATAAGAAATATATTGTAGTTGTTACTTAAAAAAAGAAAATTTTTGATTTTCCCAGTAGATAGTTTTCTTAAGTGAAAAGGAAATCTATACCAAAAATGAACAAAAATTGTTATACATCTGAAAATCATAATATCAGAGTCTTTATGTATACACATTATGTACAGTAGCACTGATAAATTGACGTATTGTTGTGTAATTAACAAGATACAATTTTTAAAACTTTTAACTGGGTACTTATCAGTAATTTATAAAATAATTTGTTGAAAAATTATATAAAAATTCATTTTAGTCTACCAAAAGCTACACAATTTTGGTGTACCTTTAAATATATAGTATAATATATAATACATAATATATAATATATATACCTTTATATATATATATAACATATAATATTATTTTTACATATATTATATGTTTTTTTTTTTTTTATGGAATATATAATATTAAATTATTAATATATAATATACGATAATGTTATAAAACTAATTTAGCATAGTACAACAACATAGTATATAATACAATAAAATAGTACATGAAGAACAACCTATGTTTTTTATTTACAGTTTTTATATGGACAATAATTATATATTGATTATATTGTCTTATAAATTTTTTTTTTCACTTTTTATACTAAAACTTATTTTTTATTTTATATTTTCTATTGGTATTAAAATGATGTTTATTTATTATATTACTTTTTGGATAAATTAATACAGCATTTGAATGAAAATGCAAAAAAAGGAAATATAAGTTAAATTACAATGTTCTGTATTATCTAAATATATCTTTGAAAACATATTAAATTTACAAATAAAATTTTTATTTTTTACTGCAGCTAAGCGATTCTTCTTGAATACCAAATCAGTAAATTTAGAATTTGATCTGTACCTCATTTGATGGATCATAAATTCTTTGATATATTTTTTTATAGATCTCGACAAAATGAATCAAGTTATAATATCAAAAATTATACATTATATATTTATAATTTTTTTAAAAATGGGGCCTAAAGAATTTGAAACAAAATATAGGTAATGATTAGTTAATAATTTTCAAATTTATTTGTATTCTTTTTTGTTATTTTATTATTAATTTGTAATTTAATGACGACTTATAGTCGAACCTAATTGTTACCTATAAGCCTTTTATCGAATACTCTAGGCACATTTTCCTTTTTATATATTATTTTTTTAATAGTAATATATATTCAATTAAATTAAAATGTAATAAAGTGGTAAAATTAATTATTAAAAAGCTATTTTTTGTTATTTCGAACACACTATATATTTAAAAATTCATTTTCAACAATAATTAATAATAATTATAATGAGAAAAGTATATGTTCTTCCTAATAAATGCCATATAATATTTTAAATTATGATTTTTATTTTTTTTACATATTTCTCAGATGTTTGGAAATTGGTAAATATAATAAATGTTAATAAAAGTGGTTCATCGTAAATTAGATTGTGCTGACATCGTCATCATGTACTTGGATTGCAAATTATAATCTAAAATCTCGCAAAAAGGATGATGGGGTTTCCATAAGCCAAGCTCGAAAATATAATAAGAATAAAATTAAAATATAACAAAG
This sequence comes from Pemphigus obesinymphae, assembly GCA_025469235.1. Lineage (NCBI taxonomy): Eukaryota > Metazoa > Arthropoda > Insecta > Hemiptera > Aphididae > Pemphigus > Pemphigus obesinymphae. The sequence goes on along the minus strand of JAIPRL010002187.1, from coordinate 5,501 downwards.
TATGACAATAATTTTATCTGAATGAATATTTAACTATTCCTTATTGTACAAATGAATGCAATTTATTTTAATTTTGATTTCATGATTGGCAATTTTCCTATATTTCAAAAAAGTTCACTATTTTGGTTAATAATTCTTATTCAGAAAATTTAATTATAATTTTGAATTTTTTAGGATTTTTAGCCTTAAATTTAATTTTATTTCGAAATTCTTAAACATTTTTGTAAAGTATTTTACATGACATGGGAAAATATTATTTAGATAGAATTAAAAAGGATAAAAAAGTTATTTTTACATTAAATATATTTTTATTTATACATTTTTATTTTTAAATCTATTAAAGAATAATATAATAAAAACTGTATAGTAAATTGTGGTTTTTAGTTTTAAATTATTTTAAGATATTTATTGATAAATTTAATAATTTTTTACGTTTAATATTTAGACGTAGGTAGGACTGCGAAAATATTAATATAAATAATCGATTTTAGGTTTTCCTCGATTAGGTCAATTAATTGGATTTTAAATTAATCGAATAATTACATCTAAATATTAATTCGGTGTAAACGGTATATATTTTAACAAGTTTTTCACATGCCACCCGTACACATTAACCCGTACTTTTGCCGTTCTTTGATATAAATTATTTAAAATTTAACAAATTACCTCTTCAAAATATTATGCTGATAAAATTGTGTGTCAAATTAAGGATACTTTTAATTAAGAAATTAGATCATGACATTCTTCTGGTCGGTTAGTTGACCATCAAAAATATAAAATAAATAAACATCATCTTAAAAGAAAAAAACATTTTTCTACCCTCAGAATCCTAAATATGGTCATTACTCATTATATACTTATTAGTTTTCAAGGCATTCTTAGTTTTTTAGTTTATCATCTTCTATCCCCTGTCATTATTATTTAAAATTACAAATCTATAAAAAATAAAATGCCTGTAGATATTTAAGTTTTGAAATTTATATTTTTTGGTAATGTTTTGTGAGGGTGGTGGGGTGTTCCAATATGCCTGGACCCCCTATCAGTAAAGATTCACTTTGTGAATCGTCACACATTCTATATTCCCTATTATATAATTGAAATTTGCCCACCCATATTAAGATATCATTACCAAAACTTCACCAACATTTTGTAAATTATTTGAAAGAATTTGCAAGTTCATTTTTGGAATTTGCAAATATACAAGTTTTCCAAAAACCTTGAAAATTTGTAGGGGTGTGCTAACTTCACGTAGCCCATCAATGTCATGCTACATCTTCGAAATTGGTACCAATCAAGTTTTTTTTTGGAATTTTCTAGTAAACTTAAAAGCACCTGAGCTTTGAAAGCTTTAAAGTTAGCGCACCTAACTTATCCGAAAGCTTCAAAATTGGTACCAACCATAGGTTATGATTTGCAAGAATTTGCAAGTCCATTTTTGGAATTGCAAGTACACCGATTTTCAATACAAATTCAAAATTTAGGAGTGGGCCAATTTCACGTAGCCCACCCATTTTGCCCTAGAACTTTAAAATTGGTACCAAACGAGAGCTTATAATTTGTGATAATTTGCAAGTCCATTTTTAGAATTTGCAAGTTTCCGTGGAAGCCACCACGAATTTTTGAAGTTGTGAAGTTAACCCCCATTACCATACGTTCGTGAAAATACAAAAAAAGTAGTTTTATTGAAATATATGAACATTTTACAGTGATAGCATTGCTACCCCCACCACGATATTTATAAATTATTATTAATATTGAAACAATAAAATCCACAAGTACTCAAATTATAAATATTGATATTGAAATTGTACTTTTAAATTAAAAGATGTTAATTTTATTATTAAATTAATTGTTTTAATTGAGTGAATATTACCTACATAAATCCCCTTAAAATGAAGTTTCAATGCATTTATTAGTAAGTGAACTAATTAAAATTATAGTACTAGATGTATGTTTATTTGTTAATAAACATACTTCTATTAGGTACTACAAATTTAATTTTAGAAACTAATATGAATCCTTTATTCTCTTATGTAGGAAATACATATTTTTATATTTTAATTCTTTAATTTATATGTGTATTTAAAAAAAAAAAAAAGGAAAATCATAACTATCCAAACACGTTAATGTTTAGATAAATACAAAATAAAATTCAAAATCTTATATAACGTAGAATAAACATTTACGATTTCAAACAATTAATTATCTAATTTAAAATTGGACTACATTAATTTATCACTGCTAAATATACTTTAGATTGAACGGACGTGACTTTTGTATATACGTATACAGAATAATATCAATTATGATACATAATTTTTATGGCAACTTTCATAATATGGAGTGAAGAGGTATGATTACTTACAATACGTACACTAACACGCCTTCTCTGCAATCAGTTATTAAATTGCCTATATTGAACTCCTTAATAATACACTGTCAGTAATTTAGTTGTAATAAGTAAAACATTGATTACTTATTATATTATTATATTATTTAATATATGTATTATATAATCAATCGTAATAACTACTTGTTTTTCGCGGGTCTAATCGATTCGGTTAGTATTTATTTTATATTACTACGGTATAAGCTGTATATTGTACATAGAATTTTCAAAATTTTACAAAATATAAAGAAGAACTTCGTCTATTTCGTAGTGTTTATATTTTTTGATATTAATTTTACAAATTATGTAGTTGGTATAATATTCATGTATTATGATGTATTTACTAATATCTTAAGCATTATTAAGTATTGACCTAATTTTATTGCAAAATATTATTATACAATAATCATTATAAAGTTGAAAATACAATTTATATTAATATCAATATACATCATAATATATATTTTACATCAATTATTCACCCGAGTCTTAACAAAATGTACTCAGAATATATATACAATTTCTTTTATGGACCAATGTGATGACAGCATTTTTTTAAATATCAAAAATTCAACTATGACATCATCAGCCTCAGTCGAAGGAGATTTTTCAGAACTAAAAAATAGAATATTAAGATACGATGAAACAATAAATGGAGCATTTAAAAAATACTCCATAATGCATATATATTTATATATATATTATATAAATGATAGACCACCTCCCACCACCAATATTCTACCCATGGTGCGAAGTGCTTCCCTGGCTTTTTATTTTATAAAATCAGAAATAAGTAAATAGATAGGTACCTAAAATATAACTTACCGTTTTATTTTCACTGAATTCACTCGCAGTAATTTCAGATTTCAACATACTTTGACGTACTTTTCGACAACGTGTTTATAGTTTAGAATTACATATTTAAATATACACATATAAGTACACATATTATTATCGGATTATTTATTCATTTATTTATTTAAAATTTCAACGGATCATATGATCCAATTACAATAATTTAAAATTGTTAGTTCAACACTAACATACAAATAATCAATAACTATATAATAATAATTCAATAATACAAATATTTAAGTATCTACAAAAAATTCTGTTTACATAATTGTTAAATGATTTAATGGAATTAAAATTAAATAAATCTATTTATTTTTGCATTAGCTATTGAAATTATAATATTTATAGGAGAAGCTAAGTCATAATTTGTACTATATGTAAAAACATAAAATATAGTGGTAGACCTAGTTCTACATTGAGGAACATTGAAATTAAGAAAACTTGAAATTTCAGGGAAATTGATAAAGCCATTAATAAACTTAAATTTTAATTTCAAATCCGATATTTTCCTTCGTTCGGACAAACTAACCATATCAAAAAATAGTAATAGCGGTTGATAAGAAGAGTGTTATACACGATGTATGTTACATTTGAATGCCATAAATCGTAGAAAACGGTATGTATTTGTAATTTATTATAATAAAGTTGCTTTCGTGTTATTTAATACATTATAATATAAGAAGTAACATAATAAAATGCAACTATTTTTTCATGTAGTTGTATAATAAATAGAAACACAACCTAACTGCATTAATTTATAACACGATGCAAATGTTAAATTAAATATTTAAAAAACGTATAAATAGGTACTTACCTACTAATATAAACTCATAATGAAGATTCATAGTCATAATACATATTATAGTCATACATACACTTTCTAAAGAATTAATTTACATATTATAACTTTTATGTAGAAACAAAAATGATGTAAATGAATCAGTAAATTTTTAAAAATAATTTCAGTGAATTTAAATAATTTTACAAACTTAAACAAATATTATAAAAGTTAACATATAAAATAAAAGTTTGACACATATTCTTTTAAAAACCCACTGGTGACTCATTTGATGAAAAAATAAATGTATGTACAAATATTTCAGAAATATGTGTACAATTGTGTGTTTATATGTGCAAATAAACATTGAAGCAGATACTTTGTTGCTTAAAATATTATGTTAAACTTCCATATAGTGCATACAATAACAGAATTGTATATTAATATATTATAATACTATTCTAGGATATAATTTTAGTTCTATTGAAAATATTGTTTATAATCCACTTCTGGCACTAGCGTAACTTCTTGCAAGTACAGAAATTACACTATATGCTGTATGCATTACCTGAAAACCGGAGATTAAAAATCAGTTAATTTATTGTATAAATTGTTAAATTTAATTGTAACGAATTTTCCTAAAGTGATACAATTTACACATAAATTTAATAATACATCGACTATACCGTCAAACGCATTTATTATATTAGAAAATTTTCATTACCTATCGCGTATCAGTGGCGTATTTACGGGTGGTGATATGGGTGATATATTGCCATAGCAATCCTAAGTGTCTAAGCATCCATCGCCTTGACCCCGACTCAATATATATGGTAAATAAATTCCTATTAAATACCTATCCAACAAACTATCCTCTAAAAGATCCGAACAACCTAATATGCCTACTCCGCAAATAAAAAGGCTGAACAGTGAACTGCTTGTAAATGCTTTCCAAGAAAATTTCATCTGCAATAATGGACTTCTCCCGCCGGAAGTGTCCGAAAGTATTCGCCAAATCCAAACATTGACCGCCACAAACCAATACACATACCAAAAATTATCAAATACCTACCTAAATGCCAAGCCCCCGATGAGGTCGTGAGGACTAAATCACAAATGCAACTGTCAAACACTTACTGCAATAATGAAAAATGCAATTTTATATTTGACTACTACAAATGGGGCACTCCATTGAACCTCTGCCGGTTTATTCAATATTTCCTCAGTAAACAAGCTACAGCATAATAATATTATATCGAGCAATATATCGTTCACTGCCAGTGTACCCAGTGGTTGAATTGGAAAAAAAAATAAGGACGGACTCTGAGCTTAGTTAAAAAATCAGCGTTCCGGGACATATTAGAGAAAAAGTAAGCCGTGGAGGACTTCGTCCCCCACACCCCCTATCCAAAGTTTCTTAACCAGGGGACATTTTAAAAAACATTTTAGATTATTATAGAACATGAATGAGTAGAAAAA
>JAIPRL010002186.1:41717-64704 GCA_025469235.1 Pemphigus obesinymphae | reverse complement strand
TTTATCATTGCTTTCAAATTCAATACATCCACCAAAAGTACCCTGCCCAGTAGCGAAGTGCATCCACCAATACTGACACCCGACGAGCGAAGTGCTTCCACAACCTACTGACCGGCTTTTTTAAAATATAAATATTGATGACATCGGTAGTTGGAGTAAACAGTGTTGACCACACGTCACGACCGGAATGCGACCAGACGGCCAAAAGTTTAAATATTGTTGTTTGTTTTAATCGACACACGGTCTCGATTTCTAATCGCATTTGAATGAGCCAATCAATGGGCAGTCATTCATCCGACACGAAACGATACGGTGAGCTGTGAACCCACCTTTGAGTGTGGAACAAACAGCAACCACCACGATGGTTTTACTTTGAGAGGACGTTTCGGCGTGGCAATAATATTCGAGGTGTTCTTTACAGTAGCGAAGCGTGTATAAACCACCAAATAGGTAGACAAATTTAAAAAAAAATTCACACTACCTTAATAAAATGTTCACGATTAGTAGTAATAACTCGTGAGTACCCACACAAGCTAGTAATATATTGATAAACAAATTGTCGGTATAGAATTGTTTATTTTACAATAGGTAGTAAGGTAAGTTATAATATAGTCTTCCACTCCATAATAAAAACAATTTTAAAAAAAAATCGTGAAATTAACAAAATCCATATTCAGATTTTATTAAGAAAATAAAATAAAAGTTATATAATATAATTACAAGGTAAGTGCCTATAATAAAATAATAAATAGTTATTCGCGTTGAAATACGCGGCGGTGATAACGCACAGAAACACGAGCTTAAAAACGTATCACATTGACGGACGAAAACTTGTATTATACGCAGCGTTACCCCAAATAACACGGTATAGTCAATAAATATTGGCGCTCTGTATGCCAGCGTAGGTAGCTACAGGGTGAAAACTGGTTTCCAAAGTGTAGAACTACAAAAACGATAAGCTGTAAAGACACTAGAGAGACATTGTCTCCTACAATCGTTACAATGCGTATTCCCAAACCCCGTTATACCACTACCGCACCATCACGTATAGTAATGAGACAACTTTGGGTCGGTGTCTCTATGTCCATTTGCGTATAACTTTTGAAACATTGGAAACAAATTACGTAGCGAATATGCAGCGAGTTAGATGAAACAAATTGCTTGAAATAAAATGGAATGTTTTCCATTGACATTTATACCAAATTCTTCATTTTAATATTGAATATTTTATTAATAATTCTTCAAATGTAAGAGTGGGTAGACACTGTCTCATTGTCTCTTATGACGCTTCGCCACTGGCTCTATATATACATATGTATATACTATATGGGACACTTTTCAGTAAATTTAAATAAAAATAAAAATAAAACAATTGAAAAATGTTTTAAAATGCATCTTAAAAGTAATTTATTACCAATTAATATGTCGCCAATATAATTTTTTTTACATAGGTATTTATAAAATTGTATTGATAATATTATTTTCACATCTCATTTATATAACATATAGGTAAAACATTGTAGAAAAATGAAACAGAAAGCAAATCATAAAGATCAACTGTAATATCTAGAGCCTGCCCTAAAATGTTTTGATTTATTTTTTAATTACCTAAGAAATTCAATATATAGAAAAACAGCTATATAAGGCACTAGATAACATTCACAACTATATATATAGGCACATTATTTGTTTAGTATTTATAAGATATCTGTAAATTTATATAAATGAGAAAATATGCTAATGCGAGTTTTTCATCGAGAATTTGTTGCCCTGAAGTCTAGCTCTTAAAATTGTTCTAAACTCTTGATGTTCTAGTAAATTTTGAACTTGGAGTGAAGCGATAAATACGTTAGTTTTATACTTATATACATTATAGGAACATCCTGTTTAATTTTTTTAATTCGTTAATTGCATTTTTGGACACAGTGAAAATACTCAAAAGGTTTCGTGTAGCCTTAATAAATTATAATCGATTGGAATTTGAAAACATTAAATACCAAAATAACACACATACACAAAATAGTACTTTAAAGAGTTCAATTTTCCACTTTTCCATTAGTTAAAAAAAGCAAAATTACAAAAAAAAGGTGAAAAGATTTATAAGATCTCGTGTACACTACCTATCAGTTTTTCGAATGCAATGATTTATTATTGTATTTAAATTAAAATATGAAATCGCATAGTCTAAATGAGATTATATTTTATTATAATTGATAATATTATAATTTATAATATAAACCATAAATGTTAATTATGATTTTTCATGTCTGTAAATATTTTTTTGGTTTGAAGGAGTTGTGTTGGAGTGTTTTGGAATAAAAAAGTTTTTGATAGCAAATTAATTCAAGTTGGTACTTTAAAAAGATTATTTTTCGATTTTCCAGAAATAATTACTTAAACGTAAGGAGAAAAACGATCCTTTTAAACAGAAATATTTTATAAATGTATGGGAAATAACAAAATAAAGTGGTCATAATTAACTTTTTTTTATTATATTAATATACCTAGCTTTGCTCAGAATCGCCTCTGTGTGCAATGATTTATCATTGTTCTCAAATTTAAAATAATAATAATTCACTATAGATGAAGGGACTATGAATCAACTTCCACTATTTGTACCTTGATAACTTTTGTTTTTATTCCTTATTTTCCGTTCTCAGAAGTGATTTTTTAATTTTCGGGCAAAATTTTACTCAAATGCCTCTGAATTTGCTTGTTTTATAGAAAATATTTTAAGGTTTTATTAGTGCATATTAGTATCTATGTATATTGTATATATATATATACAATAGTATATAGTCTATAGTATTACATTTTTACGTCAGTCAGAATTGCCCCCTCCCCTAAAAAAAAGTCCCAAGTTACACCTATGCATGTTAGCAGTATCACAAAAGGGTATATTATGAAACATGCGATCAATAAAATATTACATGATCAATATGATATAATATAAAGGGAATAGAAATTTCAAGTGATTTTGACGTGTATTTTTATATTTTTTATATATTTTTTTTTTTGTTCACTGCAAATGAAATATTTTTATTTTATGAGACAATTAAATTCGACCGTGCTTTTTACCAATAATACAAGCTTATAGAATTAACTGGGAACATATTTGTATTGTGCCGGAATATAAAAAATCACGATGAAAGTAATTTAATTTTTGTTCAAATACAAACTCGAAAATATATTGTTTGTTTGTAATATATAATAGCTTGTATAATATGTAAATATTGTGTTTGGTAATAGCGAAAAATTGACGTTGTAATTAAAAATACATCTACTCGCATAATATGTTAATCATTTTTATTTTTATTTATACGATTATATAATGTAATATATTTTAATAGGCGTTGTTGTTAATAATTATTTTGAAAAATATTTTACACAATATATATATTTTATACAATTGTAATTACAACTATTTTTATTATAAAATAATAATTATATTTTCGAGAATATCTTGTATCTTTTATGTATCTTTGATACTTGTATCATCTTGTATCAACACACTCAAAATGAATGTATCATGTATCGCATGTGTGATTATATCAAGATACTTTTTTTTTAGTATTTTGTCTAATCCGGATTACTACGTGTTATTGAAATAATAATAATAATAATAATAATAATAATAATAATAGTAATAATAATAATAATAATAATAATAATAATATATATGATGGTGACGTTATAAAGTTAAATAAAAGTACAGTAATTATAGTAGCATATATATATATTATTATATAGTCAGAATATAACTATATAATAACTATACAGTATAATTTATTAAAACAATTTTTTTTGCTCATGAGTTCCACTCAAAATGGATTTATAGAACGCAATAATTTATTATCGTTTTTAAATTTAATGTATATATCTATATCTATCTAATTTGCCGACATTTTTATATTGATCTCCATACTTTATCGCATTCAGCCTATATGCGTATATATATATATAGAATATAAATTTATATTTTACTGGAAATGTTCATAATAAGAGTTTCATTAAATATTAAAAAGCTCGAATATTAGTTAGTAAACACTACAAGGATAATATTCGTGTCTACGTTATTGTGTTATTAATCATATTAAGTAGTGTATAATAATATATGTGTTTTTTTTAAAACATTTTTTTTTTTTTTTTTTTATGTGTTCAACGCGTGTTTAATTAGTGTTATGTTACAAGCAGAGTTTTACATCATGAGGTATGGTATTATATTATAATAAATATTATGTTAGTCAAAATATTATGTTTGCCGGGAAATTTACATTAAACCGCCGTAGGCTTTAATAAAATGTTAACGATAATAATGTGACCAACAAAATTAGCCTAATTTAATAGAAAGCTTTACAATATTTGAATATTGTTATTGTTTTATTATAGTTTTCATCACGGAAATCGATATAACAGCCATATTATTTATTATTTTAATCTGTATACATTTTACCGAGAATACTGTTTTAAAATTCGAGTTTTTTCGTACCAACATTATAGCAGGTATGTTATGCCATACAATCATTATACATTTTGATTTTTTAAATTAAAAAAAATATATTTGATTTTCTGGGCTCTGATTGGGACATATACCATATAAGTTCTATAATAATGTGACCGTTAACAATTTCTCGGATGGAAAGAGTACTTCAAAAGTTATTTACTATAATCTCTCTATACATTTGAAATTGAACGCAGAAGATATAAGAGATAATCAATAATATGTTCTGGTAGGATATTTATTATTTTATTCCCTTTGATATAATTCGTTCCTTTATTGATTTGAAAAGGATAAAATATTCTAGCGTAATAAAAAAAAAACACCACCTTAATATTTTCAATAAAATATATATTTCGGTTATTTTGTTGTAATATATAATGTTTAAGAACTGTAAATAATTATAGATAATACCTACAGATAAGTAATATACATTTTTTTAAATAATTTTTGTGTTCAATAATTTTTATAAAATTAGAAAAATTAGATATGCTACTATTTTTTTTCGGTTTTACTTTATTAATTTCGAATTGAATATTTATTTTGAAAATTAATTAATGTAATGTTGTTGTAACTAAATATTCCAAAAATTCAATAAATTTCTTTGGATAATATTTTTAAAACATTTAAGATTTGAATTGTGGTGAAACTTCTTAATATTTCCCTAAAGGTAATATTATCATTAACATAAATTGTTGAATATGTTCAATTTAGAGTTTAAAATCTAAAGTATTAAATATTAGTATTGTCGTATTCTAGATTGGTTTTTTTTTTTTTATAAATATTTAAAACTGTGTTGATGTTGATATAATTTGTAGTTTGGCTGATTAAGATTTAAAATTATAATAAAATGTTAGTTACTAACATAAAATTCATTAGATATTTCTGAAAATCTGTACTTGTAATTAGTTAATATATTTATCAATAATTAATTCTACCTTTTAAAAATTTTATTAACCAGTGAGTTTTGCACAAAATCGATTTCCGAATGTAACGATTTATCAATTATCAATGCTTTTACATTTAAAATAGTAATATCCCATTATTTTTTACCGGTAAAGTGAAGTGGGAAAAGTGCAGGCCTGGCTCTATATCATGTTCATATATTTTTTAAAAACATTATTATATATGTATTATGTAGGTATACAAAAATCCCCTGGGAATTTCACTTTATGTGTCACGTTATAGAGGGAGCTCCGCAAAGCATATTTATTGAAGTCAGATAAATGCCATGAAAAATATTAATCAATCACACGAACAAAACGAACAATGACAAATTATGTTACTGCAGATTAACAGATTGGTTTTATTTGTGCGCATTTTTGAAAACATCATTCAGTTTTTATACATATTATTATAAATATAAATATAAATATAAAATATTTTGTTTAAGTATAAAATAATTAATCAACAATTAACGTTCGCTCATTAAATATAACACCTTCAAATAATTATATTGATATTTATTTATTCATTTTAATGTCAACGCCAAACGTCCATTACAAGATTAATTATACATAGGAAATAATAATAGCAAAAAATATTATTTTATGACCAATTTAAATTGTTAACTAAATTTAAAGTAGATTGTACTCCTACATAATGTGATATAGTACAAGATTATATTTTAGGATCAGTTTGATATTACGTCTATATAAAATTACATCGTGAAAATTATGACTAGGAATACTATTTAATAATATATCATTTCATGAACATGTTCTTAAAAAGCTCATTTCATTAAATTTTCTTGTAAATAGTTCTTTCAAGGTAATGAGAAACGTATATTGCTTAAAGGCTTAAAGTTTATAGTGTGTTTCAGAAAGTTTTATTAGAGCTTCTGATGTGTTTACGGTTTTATATAAAGAATCGTTTAATTTAAAAAAAAAAAAAAACCGGTATTAAACAAATTCTCAAAGCCTAAGTTGTTCATCTTATCCCAATATAATAAATATCTAATGAAATTCAGAAACGAAAATGTTACAAGCATAAAATGACATCTTTCATCTCTGAATACAGTATTAATTACACTAATTATTCGTAAAACTTTCTTATGAAATACACATAAATTTTATATGTAAGGAATAAGGATTAAGGATATATATATATCATACACGATATCATGAGATGTAAGTATTACATATTATATTTGACTATCTATCGGTTTTTTTTTTTTTTATGCTTAATCAATTCACAAATCGTAAGTATTTTATTATATTTAGGGAATAATTTCACAGTTAAAGAATTTAAGTCGTTATCACAAAATATTCGACATAATTTTCTTTGTATATACAGGATTCATAAGGTTATATGATTAGTAAGTAGTTAGTATACTTCTTCAAAAGCCATCTTATATCAGATTTGTCATTAACTGTTATAAAAAGAAGTACTAGAAGGTATTAAAGTTTTCTACAGTTTGACAAAACTAATAAAAAGAAACAAACTTCAGCACAAAGCAATTATATAATTATTTTATACTATCTGGCCGGAAATAGAAGAGTAAAATACAATAACACGGGAGAATGATCAAGGAACTTTATTGTTTCTAGACCAAAATGTACCTATATATACTATATAAGAAAATATAAAGTTTGAAATAAATACTATTGTGAAGTATACTCTATCAATGATTACAATCATTTTATTTTTAATGATGTGTGTGATCGACAGTACTAATCAGAAAAGTCTAGAATACAATCAGTTTGATTTATTTAAATGAAAAAAATAGAAAATTGCATTATTATTATGCTTCACAGACGATCAAATTATTATTTCAGTTTTTTTTTTTCGTGTAATAAACCGAAAACGGTATTATTGTTCATAAACGAACGTATGTATATATACACACACACACACACACACACATATATATATATATATATAAGAACATTCAACGTTTTACGATCGAGTTAAAAAATAGAATAACGATAATTGTTATAAAAACGATTTCATAACAATTAAATGGGATGAAAAGTCGAAAACAACGAAATGGCGGGGTTATAATAATAATTACTATAAAAGCGTCGTGAAAATACAGCAATATTTATATTCAAACGCCCACGAGATGCAGACAAAAAAAAAAGTAGGTATGGTTTTTTTTTAAAAAAAAGTTTTTCTATACTTGGAAGCCATATTAAAGGATCGTTTTTAAAAAAAGTTTGTCATAAAACTTATTCCGACTATTGTACGGAAACGTATATATCACGTTAAGTGCGTACTTGAGATGTCGCCTTGAAAAGGAAGTTATCACAAAAAATATTCGTATACTCACTGCAACGATTCTTTGGACTTGGACCTCAACAGCGATTTGTTGGTGCGCTTGTAGGCCAGGGCGGACGTGACGGCCACCAGAGTGACGATTAGCGCAGAGCCGCAGCCGAGAGCAAAAAAGAACGCCCCGTGCGTGGGCACCAACTCTTCGGGCGGGTCACCGCGTTTGGGCGATGTCAGCGCCGTGTCACCGCCAAAGACGGTAGTGGTGCTCGTCGCTGTGGCCTCGGTGGCCACCGCGGTGTCGGCGGCGACAATTGTCTTTGTAGCCGTCGCCGCAATGCCACTGCCGACTATCGCAGATGATGACGACGACGACGACGACGGTTGCAATGTCAAAGCGTTATTGTCGCCGTCCGTTTTAATGCGTTGCACTGGTGGTGGAGGCCGATGTTGCTGTTGCTGGCCCGGAGAGGAGTCTATCCGATTCGTCTCAATCGAACCGTCCTTATTGCCTGAAATGTATACCATATTGTCAGAAATTAATTCTCAACAATAATTGGTATTCTCTAGTTTAGGACGAAAGGAGGATTCTGATAGGTTTTCAAAATTGACTTTTTTTTTTTTTTAGACCATTTCATGTTATGATTTTAAGGCGGAGAAATTCAAAGGTTAAAGTTTATCAGTAAAGCGATTGTATATTTGATATATTTAATTTTAATCAATAAAAAATATGTTTCGTATGATTGGGTGACATAACATGTATATATAGTGGTATACAACAGAGTAATGCAGATTGGATCTTGAAAAATATTTTCGGAATACCACTTTATGGAACCCTATCTTTCTAAGCTAGCAAATTATTATATTCGACCGTCATCCATTATATCGATCTATGATTTTAGACTTTCGTTGTATTTCCCCCTATAACAAACGCACGACAATGTGTTTTGTGGACACAAACCGCGAAACCTCTCGAGTTTCGGAAAATGGTTTCGTTCCGTTCAAATCAATATCGCTGTATAAATATTTGCAATAATGTTGTTCTGATCTATTTGCTGCGCACTTCTAGTGTTATAAAACGTCAAATCAGTAATACTATGGACATCAAGCGAAAATCGCAAAATCTTAATTACAATTTGCTGAACTAAATATAGGTAATTTATTGATTGTTGACGCCGAGAACAATACGAAAACACATTATGCGTATATATTTTATGTAATATTATTTTCGTTTGGTATCTATTCATTTAAATAATATTTAACAGTGGTTTTGCTCGTAATTCATTGCTACACTGGACATTTAAACAAAAAGCTCTATTGTGCACGGCACAATTCATCGGTATGCAATATGCATATTATTTTGTAGTGGTGTATTGGATTTTTCTTACTTACTGGTGTTATTTTATATTAAAAAGCACGATTCATTATAACCCTTGTATATATTATTATGTTTCCTGCATTATTTTTTGTCATTTCGGTATGCAAATTAGGCGAATTATTGCAGTAATTCATGCAGCGCGTTAAATCAATTTTATAAGCTTTGATTATTATTATTATTATTATTATTGTAGTTTACTCATGGGGAAAATTAATTACGGTTTAATTTAAATAATCAAAATTGAATTCTGTGACACCACCTATATATTTTGAGGTAAATTTTACAAAATAAATTAGTTTTACAGAAAATACGGTGAATTTAGCGCACATGTTTTCATATAAAATACTATTTATTATGAGAAAAATGATTAACTTGTTAAACTATATGTGAGAAAATCAAGTTGTTATATAATACGAAGGATTAGTAATGGAAATAAGGCATCGGGCATAATATACAAAATGTCTGTCAATATTTTAAGATTTAATATTAATCCTTTAGGCCTTGTATATAATGAGTCATAAAAGTTACAACCTATAATATTATATTATAATATAATATTAAGTTTTATTTGTTTTTGTGAAATCAATAGAACTGCCCTAGTTCTATAGTATCGATACTATATGATTAAATAATACTCATTGATAGTGATTATTTTTATCGATGCATTGGGTTATATAATATTATGTTATATTGTAAAATACTGAACAAGTTGACATTAAAATTAAATATTAATGTACACGATTTGGCAAAATATGGAAATTACCGATTAATTTTGGGACTTAATAAAAAAAAGAACCAACGTTAAAATGAAATTTTGGGCAAATCGACTTACAAAATTGTATACAAATTAACAAATTTTGAAGGAATGTAGGCAAAAATTTAAGTCATAATAAATTTAATTGTTTATAATTTATTAGTTAGTTATTGGCTTCTTTAGTTAGTATAAGTAGAATCATTTTAATGTCATCAAAATGTGACATTAGCTTTTTTTGCATAAGTCCACAAAATTATTTTGTCGACCCACTGCAAATTTGTGTATTGTCTGATAATATAGACTTATACGTAACGGGCACGTATTAAAAAAATAACACCTGAGATAAGCTGCAGTGGCCTTGAGTAAAAAATACTTTATAATTTCAAATTCTATATTAGACGTTATAAAATAACAAAGATCCTAAATAAATACAATTTGATTTTCGACTTTCCAACTAATCAAAAATTTGACTGAAATTGTTTTTGGGTTAATTGCGCTACTGTACTTAACACAATATATCTATTATTATAATTATTAACAAATGTACATAGTTTTTTTATGGTCTTATATGGATTGAATTTTAAAAAATAATATAGTTCTATAAACAACAATAGTATAGGTATCTATATAATAGCTATATCTATAATCATGATTTTAACCATACTCAATTTCACGAAAGATCGTCCTATACAAAACCCGTCCTTTGCCGCACAACACTCGTTAATATGGTTTATCGTACACTATAAAAATATAATCTGGTGTGATATTTTTAAAATTTTTTTTATCATTTAACACTTACAATGAGATGATATACTAACCTATAGACACGATTGTAAAGAACAGGTTAGACGTCGGCAAGATAATATAGGTGTAAGATCATAAAGCGAACTACACCACGTTTGCTTTATGTGATTATGTTTCATTTCTGAAACCTGATAAGTGATAACATTGAGAGATATGAGTGCTGGTGGTGGTTAATCGAATTACACGTGTAACTAGCAACGCTTATGTAGTAGTGATTAGGTACTTGAACTGCCACAAGCGCAACGAATCCTGATCCCGTATAAAACAACTACCGACGACTAATCTGTTATTTACAATAGTGATCATAGAGTATGCCCGCCATAAAAACGTTGAAAATTAATTTAAATTGTAAAGTATAGAGTATATATATTATGTATTATAAATTACTAGATTGAGTGCGATACCTAACACGTGAAACTCCTCGTAAGTTCAACGCCTATTATGTGCGAAACCTTGAATTTGTAACTCCGTTTGAGTGCAACACATTGTAAGTGTATTTTTTTTTTTTTTTTTTTTAATACAACACCTCATTAGTAGAATTAATTTTTAGTGCGATTCGTATACCTTGGCTTATGTATTTTATTGGAATCCATAATGGTCGGCGACCGAATATTTTGGGAAATAATATTGTCAATTAATTAGTTTCAAAAATATTCCATTTACAGCGGAAACTGGCGTTTGCTTTCTAGAAGATAGTCGTTCACCCTCATTGTGTTTCCGATGAATAGGTTGACAAGGTAAATAATCTGAAAATTGACCGAACTTATTGTTTTCAGATTTTTATACGAACTCGAACCTCGCTTCGTTTGGATCTCACCCGAGTGTAACGGATTTTACTCAACGTCACAACTACACATTAATATAAATTCAATAAAAATTTAAAAAACATCACGAAAATCTGACCATTTGAAATACATTTATCGTTAAATATAATGTAGGTATAAAATAAAATATAGTAGGTGCTTCTACTCTGCACATATGAAGTCACTTGGACTTATTGTTCTTGAGTTTTTATATAACCATTGTTGTCATCAGATTAATATGTTCGAAAGTCCTATTAATTACCGTTATACCTATGATACAAGTTCGCCCGAATGTATCAATATAAATTCAATTAAAATTGTGAAAAAACTATGGAAGTCCAACGATTTGAAATTCATTACTATAAGATTCAAAAACTATAGTATAGATATATATATCTACTTTGTGAATCAGTTTGAATACTTAAATACGGTCTCGTCACAAGGTATTATATTATAATGCACAATTTAATTAAATATTGGGATTTATAATAAGCAGGTACTCAGTACAGCACGTAATTCAAACAAATGTAAAAACAATTAAAATAAATATTAAATAATAAGAAAATATTACGATTTTGTCCACGTTTATTGGATAAAAAAAAGTCACAAAAATGGATCGGCGGAGTGAGATTCGAACTAGTGTACTTGTATCAAAAGTTCGTTTAATCCATCTATCCTGCTTACAATGTTTTAAACCATTAAGCTACCTGATCGAGATGTTAAATTGGTTGAAATATTTCATATTTAAACTATTCCGATAACGGATGACACCGTTGAACGTATATCGATTGATAATATACACATATATTTGGAACGAACGTCCCGGTCGGACGGGGACAATTGGTAGACAAAGAAATATCCAGTCGGACGTTAAAACGTCCAGGAAATGCGAATCCAACGATCGTGGCATCGAAAAACGTCAAGTGATAACGAACGGACGGTGAATTCGGAAACGGGGTTTTCTTCAAAAACTCGGAGAACAGGCGACGATGCAAATGAACGAAACGCGTAAAATCTCAAAATGACAGGAGAATAGTTTGAAAACGGTAAAGGTAAGAGAATACACGGAAAGCAGACGCGAAAACCAGGGCCAGGAAATTAAATAAATAAATAAAAAGGCTTTTTTTAAGAAAATAACTGCTAAAAAATGTTAGCATTTTATAAACAAGATGACAAGCACCGGCATCCAATTGTAAAGTAGGAAATTGGAAGGATTGCCCGCATATAGCTGGAAATCTACCTAGATTTTGAAGCGAGGACATTGGAACCTCAATAAGAAAAGGTGGATTGGCCGTGAATCGTAACTGCACAACGAATTCCTCGGCGCAAGAAATTCGTTGTGAACAATCGGTACAACAATCGGTTAACATCGATATATTATTACTGATGCTTTTTTCCAATGATTTTTTCGCACCAAATGCAACCGTCTTCGTAGATGGTGGTTAAATTCTGTAAGTGGTAGGTATACCGATTGTAATGGGTGATAATAACGAATTTCTATGATCGAAATCAGTTTCTAGTTTTGAACCGATTATTCATAACAGTTTTCTATTATTATATACGTATATAATATTTCTTAAACAGGTACTTACATAACGGTGTCACTATATTTACTTTTGTCAAGGGAAAGGGGACAAGTGGGTTTTCATTTTTATTCGATACTAAAAATAATAAAAAATAAAATATATAAATATAATATTTTGTTATAGGTAGGTAATGCATTTAAATCGAAATATAAATTAAAATCTCGGGTGAAGGAAGGTATAACAGCTAGTATATTATATTAAAATTTCAAAATACATTTCAAAAAGAGGTTTTTTTTGATACCTAGTAAATTAATTAATTATATTGTTTGATTTTCAAATAGGTAATTTTCAATTCCTCCCCCCCCCCCCAAAAAAAAAAAAAAAAAATACACTCTACAATATATCTGACAATTAACGGACATTTGTAAACGTTTTCATCCAATATTGTAAATTACACGTGCATTTACTGAGTTTGAGATTATAGATGAAGAAATGATAACCCAATGGCCCACACGACCATTGAGACTAAATTACCGTCGGAATCTTTTCCGCCGTTATAATAATATATGTATAAATTATATCAATAATGTATTATGATCGTAGAAAACATAATACAGGTGGATATTATCTTGGGTCGGCATAATATACGTATTATAATTTATAATAACAGCATAATCACAGGGCACGGCTGTTTTTAATATAAAATGTAAATTTTTTACATCGATTGCTACATCATTTTACACTTAGTTATATATATACACACCGTAATGGAAATTAAAACGTCTGTCGGGCATAAAATCGTTTCATGAATTTCCGAACAAGAGACATATTCGAACGTTATCGGCACGGCCGGGCTTTAATTAATTAAATCCTCGTTGGTGGCGGCAGTGCAATGCTCTTTGCACACCGACAGATTAATTATTGAACAACCGAACACTACCGCGGCCGCTTCTATATCCACAAATCCCCCTCTGCCCCGCACATACATGTCGAATCGACTTAACGTATATATATATATATATATATAGCCACCACCGGCAACTCCACTTCAAAGGTATGTATAGTGGAAGCAGTACAAATACTAAATAGACAATGCGAACAATTTTAAATGCAAATTGAAGTTGAAAGTCCAACGTAGTCTCTAAAGGGCTGCAGCACGTCGTAAAGGAACGAACGAGTAGATAGCGAGCGATCTATGATGTAATTTTTTTCCCCAAAAGATAACGCCGCGTATAACGAGATTGGATAATATAGTATCATTTTATAATAGCTCGTTCCTAAAATGTATGAAAAGTGTAAAAAAAAAAAAAATAAAAATTATCATATAAATTGTATATATAATTTATAAATTATTATTATATTTAAATTGTATGTTTTAATACAAACAAATTACATTCCTGTGTATAACATATAGTGTATAAAGTCACATAAGTACAATATTTACATATTGTATGATATGTATTACGTACGTTCCGACTTCTCTATTAGGAAATCAATATAAAGTGGCGTTCATTCGTTAACATCCAGCTGATTTGCATACAAAATTGTAATTTGGAACTAATGAAACAGTTTGTTTCAGTCTTAAATAAGAAGTCACTAGCTTTAAGCGCCTACAAAATATATTATAAAATGTCAAAGCTAGTGTTTTTGATAGACTATAGAAAATACTTGGGATTGCATGAAATTTCGCCCAAATTATGTTTATAACCAAAAAGGAGGCTTGAAACGGTTTTGGTGCAGTGGTTCAAGGCTTTCAGGGTAATCATAAAAACACTGCATAGTACTAGTTTAAACTTTGGTAAAGAACTACTCTAAAATAGACTGTAGGATGTCCTTTAAAGTATATATTTTTGATTCTCATATTGACGATTTCAAGGAATATATGAGAGTATACATAGGAGCAAGGTTGACGCTTTTTTTTATCAGGATATATTGCATTAGTAAGTACCTATATAGAATTTTACATAAGTGCCGTTGGGTTAATATAATATGTCGATATTATTAAACATGTATAATGTATATGTATATAAGATGTAAAATCATTTTGAATAAAATAACGGGTTTTTTTTTTATAAATGCATCTTAGCTAAAATATTATTTAAACTACTACTACTATATTTGCGAATATTAACATTATTTGTCAAGGATATAAATAGAAAATTCTTATACTTGCTATGCATATGTTGGGAAATAACATTTATTACCGAGGAACGAAACGAAAATTAAAGCATGTATAACATGGTATAATAAATTATCACGAAAACAAAGTAGCTGATTGTTTAAGTATAAATGTAAAATGTTCTTAGGAAATAAGTTTAAAATAGGTGGTTCAATAAATGTTTTTGATTTATATTTAATTAATATAACTAATATTATTATATTATAATAATTTAACAAATAGTTAAACTTAAATTATATACCTATCAGGTTTATTAACATCATATCATTATTATAGCTGATGAAACAATAAGACATTTATAATATTATATAAACAACTTTGTTTATCTATCATCAACAAAATATATTCATGATACCTATATATTACATTGTTACACGTACCATTGTTTATATAATTGTTGAAATATTTATTGTTTGATTTGGTTATTACTTATTACCATGATTGTTTTCCCTGTGGGTGGGGGTTAGATTACAACCACGGTAGTCCATGCCTGTCGTAAAAGTCGACTAAAATGGACCTAGGAGTGGGCAGCAGTGCTTCTAGTACTAAGTATAGAGGAATAAGGTTATCTACACTTGGCCGCTAATCTCTAGAAAAAGGGCTTGAGCTGCGTAGTGGAAGGCAATGGGAAACCACCACATTAATATCTTTAGTCAGACAACTTACTACTATTTTCTCTTGGAAATAGATTCTTGCAGTGTAAAAGTTTTATCCAGACGTAAAATAGCTAGTGTTGGAGGCGTATGGAAAGGATAAGTTGAATAGAGCGGAAAACAAATGAATAAGTACTTAGAATTGTGGGAGAAAAACGTACATTCATAGATGCGATTAGAGCAAGGCGTTGGAAAATGGTTGGACATGCCCTGAGACACACAGAAGAATTGCATAATATAATATTAGAGGGTATGATAGAAGGAAAGAAAATTGCAGAACGTCCTCCAAACTTTTATATAGGACAAATTAAATGTGATGCAAGAGTCAAAATCTTTAAGGAACTTAAAGAAAAGGCTAGCAATCGGTCAGAATGGAGAATTGGAGTTGTAAACCAATCTTAGAGTTGAAAAAAAACCATGGTTATTATGAAAAAAATATATATAACGCTTATATAGCATTAGTAATCCAGGGGCGGACATTCCTTATGAGGAGAGGGGCACATACCCTTGAGTGATCTTGTGGTTACCTACTTACTTGTCTAAAATAGACTCGGTCAAAGACTAATATTTCAAAATTTGCCCGACTTTAAACGAACACATTTCGTTTTAAAAAAGACCGGGCCATCCCGACCCGAGTATCCATAATAAATGCTGGCCCGGCACGAACAAAATAATATTTTCCGTATCGGTCCAAAAATGTTTTATTTAAAAAAATCTCGGCTTACGTAGGGTATTCAACGTAAAAAAAAAAACGAACCAGCTAATCATAATTTTGAATTAAATTCGAAAATGTACCTATATTAATGTTAGTTTAAGGGGGGAATATCCGATTGAATTATTGAAGAATTCCACACGAACATATTACCAGTATCAGTGAATCATTTTTCGGATTGTGACAAGACTAACCAACAGAGCATTTAATAATGAAGTAACCCATGCTGTCGCGGATTAAAATTCTGACTCTTCAGTACCTACTACCTAGTACCGAGTAAATAGGTAACAAATGTCACATACTAAAAAAAATCCTAAAATAAAACATAAAACCAATATTTTATATACATTAGATTTAAAAAATGTTTATAATATAGATTTTTTAAATTTACAAATGACTGAAATGGTGCTTTTAAACGAATGGGGGTTTTTTTTTATTGATGTTGTAAACGTTTTTAACAAAAATAATTTTATTTCATTATTTTTTTGACGATTTAAACGTGTTTTAAACATAACATCCCTGATTGGATTTAACAACATGACATTCTGAATCTTGGCACTCCAGTGGAGTTATATAATAATGCATATTACCGATTAGCGAGTCCAACAGCATGTCGGTGGTCTTTAGGCATATTTTGTTCCGGCGGAACGCCAGCGACACGTCACCGTGTTTGGGATTGACCGCGGTAATGTTGATGGTGAGCAGCACACGCACCTCGGCGCTTACTACGCCCGTGCATGGTAACTTGAGCCGAAACACCTGGACGTGTGACGGCACCCATCCCGACTCAGGAATGTCCAGTTCCGGTTTTTTCATCGCTATACCGTTGTTGGATTCCACGTTCCACGTATAAGGCAGCTGCAAAACGACAATTAATATAATATTACAATTTATACTGCAAAAATATGTCATGTACCAAATTGCATACAGTGCATTTGACCAAATCACTTTAATTAACCATTTCACTTCCATGGATTGACCTGTACGTCCAAATCTATGAAATCCTTAACTCGACGATGGTTTTGTTATAACGAGCAAAAATTAACGAACATTTGGATACATTAGTATCGTTTTTACGTTCATTTGCCAGATTATGAGAGTTATTCTAAGGTTTTTTTCTCAATGCGTTATTACTCCCCAAAATGTGAAAACTGATATTGATAACGAGCTGCGTGTTATCAATGAATGTTAAACAAAATAAACACGAATCATAGTAATACTATCATCTATATAGGTATAATTTTTAATGAGTTGTAAAGTATTTATACTTAATATAGTTTGTTAATACTATTTTATAATCACATTGTCGAAACCCATAAAATAAGCTCTTATTATAACGCATTTTAATACACCAAATATGAATCAATTTATAAATCGATCACAGAATGCGTCAGTATTACTATATAGTAGAAACAAAATAAATACTTTTAAAATAATTTTCTTGAAATAGATAACAGTAATCGTATATACTTTTTGATATTGAAGTGAATAATTCAAAATAACTATTGTATCATTTTATAGAAGCTGTGTAAATATATTTAATAATAGTATAAAAGTCATTGTGGATCTTTATTTATAATAGAGGTTTGAATAAATATACTTTTCGTATAAGAATTAATAACTACGTTTTAATCGCGCCATTATCAGACATAATAAACCTCCGAGGCCTAAAACTCTTGAAATAGATCCTTTCATCTCGTGATAGAAATATATTATTTCTTCCTTTATCTTAAAATTAGTCTTAAAGTTTTCACTCTAATGGATTCCAATCTAATGATATACTCACTTCTTATAACCCTCTTATTATCAATAAAGTTATTTTTCTTCCATAAAGTTACTACTGTTAGAATAAAAAAAAATGTTAAAAATTAATAAAATATCGAGTAAAATTGAATATAGTAAATTCGATTGGATATGATAATATAGATATTATTAAATTCTAAGAATACATGAAATTCAAACAACCAATGCAATAACTATAAAAAAAAAAAAAAAAATTGAAATTGAAATTGTCATGGTGACAGAGGTCTATTTAGGACTTCCGACAACTTTTACATTGAAATAAACCTAAATATTAATGAAAAAGAAGTATATTATATTTATGCAAAATGTAATGTAAAAAGCAGACAATATTGTTCAATTGTTTAACATTCCACATTTTCCGTATACAGTGATGAAAAGTTTGAAAAAAATACGTATAAAAACAAACGATGAACTTTAATAGAATTTAATTATATTGGTCGATATCATATTTTCTGTACAGGGAGAAAAATAGATGGCGATGAGAAGGGACACACGATTCCGTAGATATAGACTCTCGGAAAACCAAATCACTGCAGTCATATACCTCGTCCCGTAAACCTAAGGACCTAAGGACGTAGACCCTATTCGGACGTTACGCGAGGACCCTCACCTCAGGACGTTTAGTAATATGAAAAAAAAACGAAACGAAAGTAATCCGACATAATAATGGCCGGGGGAGAGGACGTGATGGAGATGGAGAGGTTTGACACGGGATTAGACTCGTGTCCAATTATCATTATTGTGACGGTGTGCACGCGGCGTGTTATGCGGACCGGTGCAAACGACGTGTTTCGCGGGGACGAATTTTGGCGGGGAGGGACCGCGCAAATCCCTCGTCAGTCTTCTCTCCCTAACCTGCGACTCACCTACCTATCTCTATCTATATATATATCATATATATATATATATAATATACATATATACGTCGGCTGGGGAATTATTATTAATATTATTCGTCGTCAACCGAGGCGGTTCATCGGTCGGCGTATAGCTGTGACAACAGCACATTATATACCGCATGACGGGGAGGTGTATTGCGCAGTGTATATCGTATAATATATATTTAAACGTGTCTGTGTGTCTGTGTGTGTGTGTGTGTGTAACGTACGTTTACGCGACAACACACAATTGTATTTTAGTGCTAAACATTGTGTACAATATATATATATATATATATATATACAGGGTGCAGCGCGAGAATAAAATTGTTTTGACGTGTCATATTTATCGGTATGTAGGAACGGTAAAGAGGTCTACGGAGTGTCAACTGACTTTCCACAACAACGTGCCGTTTAAGTCATCGGTAGCCATTGTGCCCACGTGCACGTTGGCACGCCACGTTTCTGTGTCCAATATTCGCGTGCGGACAAACGATTCGGTAGTGAATACGCAGCGGCGATTTCGACTAAATTTTGGTGTCGACCGTCGTTCCGACACGAATAACCATTTTGCGATGGGTTTGTTCATTTCAGCCAAGAGGAACGGTGACAAACCGTATATAGCCCTGTAGTTACAGTTTGGAGTGCGATGAATAAGCGTGGCATCGTTGGTCCTTATTTCGCCGAGGGGAACAGAATCACCGTTAAAGTTAAATCTGGTCGTTACGTAAACATGATCAACAGCTTTCTTGAACCGAAACCGAGGAGCAGACATATCCCCGTTGACATAATTTGCGGTTCCAACAGGATGGGGCGACCACACACACTACGAGACCTCCGATGGAAGCTCTCCCCGAGTCTTATTTCCAATCGAGTCTTTTCACGATCCGGCGATATTCATTAGCCTCTTCGATCTGACAATACGCGCCTTTTTTCTTTGGAGATACCTCAAATCATGTGTATGTCAAGGGGGGGGGGAATCTACGAATTCCGGGAGATTTTAAGACCGAAAATCGTGAAAAAATCGATTCAAGTTGGCCAAACCGAGTGGACACTATAACTCCGGGGAGAGACTTCAAACTCGTATCCGTGAAAACACGTGATCATCACCTCGGTAACATCGTCTTTCATACGTAATATTCTTAAACGACATGTAAATAATATGTATCTTTTCACATAAATACATCCCCCTACAAACGAACGGTGTACTGTTTATTTGAAAAAGGTCTATTACGGCACCGCACCCTGTATACACATATTTTATGTATATTGTATAAATGTGAGCGTACATATCCACTCGTATTTTTTTCCACACCTATACACGCCCAGCGCACAGGGCTTAAATGTATGAGACCTTCCTCCATTCGCATCCCTACCGCACCACACCTGTAAAGCGATTACAAAAGCTCCTTTTCGTATACGGTAACGGCAATGCGCGTGGGCCCGTGCCGTACAGTGTAAGTTTGCCCGAGATTTCCGACCCTGTTTCTGACACATGTGTCACACGTGGCGCGCCAAATCTTTCCGCGCGTCTGTCCCTGCCGCCACGACCGTATTGCGGGTTTTCGCCGCACCGCGTGAACAGACCGTCGAATCCCTTTTTCTCCCGCCCCCCCTCCCATCCCAAAATCACCCCTCCCCCCCTCCCTCCCGTCCCCGACAGCCGTCTCTTGTACATACATACAGTCGTACACGATACCCGACGCGTACAGAGAGACGACCTTTATGTAAATAAACGCCAAAGTCGCCTGTGGGCTGTCACGAAACGTAACCGAACGTCGTTTGTCTCTCTCCGGCGGCGCCGCCCGCGTATTCACCGAAAGCCGTCACGCGTATTTGTTTTTGTGTAACCTGTATTTTTCGTTTTCTTTTTTTTTTTACGCTTTTTTCACCACTTTTCCGCGTTTACAACGTTGAAAATACGTATCCCGTTCGTCCGTCCGTTCGTTCGTTCGACGTGCTCTACCTGCAACCGTGTCCACAATATAACGTTTACCGTCGAACCTCCGCGTATTTACGGTAACACGGACGGCGTTACAGACACCTTTTATGCGGATACGTAATTTGTCATTTTTCTCACCGCCGCCGTGCAAAACGAGCATAATATCTCATTTACGGACTGCGATAACTATTTCGATAACTAATGGCTAACCGACCGTTGACACATATTATAATATAGTATATTGAATACTACGATCGCAATTCGCATGCGTTTTATAGTATCACATTATAACAAGTATTCGGATTTAGATATTTGTAATCGGATATTGCTGTATTAGTTATTGCATCAGGTGTCTACCACAGAACAGGCTAATAATTTATAATACGATATGTATATTGATTCCGGCCGGTATTATAGGTATATGCGGAACCCCTCGCTGACGTGTATAATTACTTCACATTGTTTAATCATGATTTAATGGAATTCCCGATGAATTTATCGTTTTTGAAATACGAGAAGTAGTTACTACGTGAAACGTTGAAAGGGCCCTTTGACCATGGACTGAAATACTATTTCTATTAACCTGCATATTTCTGGTAAAATTACCTTTGCTCGTATTTCTATATGTTATAATTAATTTTATACACGAATGTACTAATTAATTTAATTTTACAATGTAATTGCAAGCTTTCGGCGTAGTTACTGGAAAAAAAAAAAAAAAAAATTCTAATAAAAAATATTAACATATTAATCAATAATTCATTTCATATTCATAGACCCGTATAACAAAATTTACAGTAATTTGTAATGTATATCTCTACTAAATATGAAATAGTCCATTAACAACAGCATTCTTATTCTATTTAATAAAAAAAATAATGGTGATGGAATAGTGATAATTTATGCTATAATAATAGTCTGACTTAATTTAATAAAATACTAAAACTAAACGAGTAATTCAATTTTGTTACGTTAAATATAACTAATTTTTTGCTGATGATCATTTAAATGAACGCGTAATTAATTATGAAAAAAATTCAAATAATTTTATTTTAATTTTATCGTATTTGTTTCACATAAAATAATATATCGTTTTATGTATTAAATATAAAATATTATTATTATTATATTAATATTATTAAAAATGTAATGTTTGTATTGTGAATCCATAAATCGTTATTGTCATATTTGACATAGATTCATTAATTAGACGGTGTTCGTAAAAATGGGTATAAGTCAAATTTTGGTCATTTATATGTTACACATCAATTGTATAAGAAATTTCACGCCAGGTCGATTGGTGACACTGGAATTTGTTTATTTTCTTCTAATATCAAACAATATAATATCATACAAGTGCGTTTAGATATAAATCGAGATAACAATGGTCCTAATAAGCAAATACTATAAATGAGAATACGGGAAACTCGTAAGATTTGTCAGAGACACTGTGGCGATCAATTTCACTAGTGGTTACCTATTCATCCCCTTAAAATAATTTGATAAGTGATAACAAAAGTGAAAATAGCGGTGGCATATTTAAATTGTAATGGACTATTAATAATACGGCTTTGTTATATACTTTTAATTGTTATTATAGATATTAGTAGGTACATATAATTTATCTGAGTACTTAACTATTTACATAATATTAAGTGTTGAATGAGGCAATAGGTATATGAGTATAAATATAATAAATTGTATATTTATTTTAACTTTTACCCACTTCTTCCTTTACATCCATAATATATATATACCATCCATATCATATATATATATTATTGTTTAGATATTATGTAAATGATATAATGGGAATTCCGATAATTGTAAATATTTATAAGGTC